>VDFB02000013.1:104796676-104835202 GCA_007258455.2 Sequoia sempervirens
GGATGGTTGAGGTTGCTCAATGGGACTAGTTGGAGAGGATGGTTTTCTATAAGGTAATGAGAGATTGAATGGGATAGGTAAATAAGGTGGACTTGGTAAGGAGGGGAAATTAGACAAGGAAAGAATATGAATAAATGAATAGGATGAACTATAGCTAATTGTGGTGCTTTGCATTACATCAGATCAAGTAAAAAGGATTTTTACTCAATAGTTATTGCGTAGAAGTGAAAAGTGAACACCTATCACTTTTATTTTCCTTAGTTTTGGATTTACTTTGAGGTTTATTTCAAATGTTAGTGTCAAATAGTTTAGATTCAATTCTTTTAAGATTATTTGTATGATATTCATTCTTAATTATTATTGAATTAAAACACATGTATAAATTAATTAATTTTTGAGGAGTTAAAATATGAAGTTTAGGGTTATAAATTTTAATATCAAGTCCATTTAGAAGTTTATGGCTACAAATTTGAAGATTAAGTTCATAGAAAATTATAGGATCTTGAACTTTATGATTAGGGTGACATGAACACAAGGATTAGTCTCAAGTAGGTAATTTTGACCCCGCACAAAGTAAAATTCATGTTTATTTCTACCAAATCCCTTTTGATGCAAATTTGATAGAAAAATTATGCATTGGATCAAAGTGTGCATGACAACAAAATATTCCTCACCCTACACAAATTTAATATCTTCTATTATTTTTTGTTAATTGTAATACATTTGTAAACCCTTGTTTAGGATACTATTTATTTAATTTAAATTGAATTTTAACTTGTTCTTAACATTTAATTAGGTTAATTATTTCAAGTATGTATTTTCCTACCCTTTCCTTATCTCAAAATCTTTTCCCAACTTATGGGATTTGACTTGGGATAGTGTTCAAGTTATTTCAATATATTTTTTAAAGGAAAATAATTATATATATATATCATATTAATCATTTAACTTCTAAGTTATATAAGGTTTGGCTCCTTTCTATGTCTTCATCTATCATCATCTACCCTCACCTTCATGCACTTTCATACATTTGAAACCTTATCCTTTCCCTATTTACACATATTTCTACATGTTTTCCTTTTCATTAGCTCATGTTTCTATGCATCTAATCCCTACCTCAAGATTTTACATTCCCCATCCCATATCAATTATATGATGTTAGAGTGTTGTCTCACGTGATGTAAGGCTAAGTTCTTGTTTCATGTAGGGCAAGAGGAAGCGGTAGGCTAGACAATGGAAGAGGAGGAAGAGGAACCTCAAGAGTGCTTCTCTTCTTCCCTTCTCTGGGCTAGGGTGGCATCATTGTTAGCTTTTAAACATGCCCTATGCGAAACAACATAAGGAGATTGAGGGTATCTCACCTTAGGTGTTAAGCACCCTTTCTTGTACTTCTCATAGGTTTGGGACAAGAGGTTCATCCTAGGTGGAAGTGGACCAACGGGTGGAGGCCAAAAGTGGTCTAGAGAATAGCTTCCATGCGCAATCGATGATTTATAATTGGTGTCATGGATCATGTGCACTGAACCCTCATGGATAAATTTCAAACACTTATGGATGACCAAGGGAATTGCATTCATAGCAACCAACTAGGGGATACCCAGTTTCACCCTGAAGAGTTTGAACCCTAGGATTATGTCAAAAAGCATGTTTACTGACTTAGGTCCAACAAGGACCAATAAGGTGATGCTACCTAGGGGAGGTACAAAATTTTTGTTATGTGTACAGATGGTACTTTCAGGTGCATCATAACCATCTTTGTGCAGGAAATTGATCAACATAATCTCCTCAATTATAATATTCACCTAAAACATCGGGTCAACAAGAACACTTGTTATAGTGTTTTTGTTGATTTGAACGCAGAGATGTAAAGAGGAGATGGCTCTCTATTATAACCCATTGGTAGGTCCTACAAGGTGAAGTTTATACTAGGAGAACTACTCATAGGATGCATGGAAGGGATAGGAAGATTCAAAAAGGAATTCATCATGTACACTAAACAACATCTTCATAGAGCCCCCAAAGGTTTACAATTGGATAGTGACCCAACTAAAGCTTCGTTCCACAATTCCTATGAAACCTTCCAACTATGCCTACTAGGGGTCATAGGTTGGGTTGTAAGGCGAAATGCCTCACAATAGTCACACCTACAACACTCCTAGGATACGAGGAAAGGACCCTTCAACACTGCTAAACAGAATGAAAATGGTTCACATCGAGTTCACCAAAAATGTTAGAGAGGGGGAACAACCACACTAAGGCTCCAGGTCATGGAGAGCCAAGAGCAGGGGGATGTCCTAACTTACCTCAAGCTAATGGATGTTTGGGATACGAATCAAGAATGAAAAGCACTCTCAAGTTCTTCTATCACTCTACAAATCCAAAAATCTATTTTGGGCTAGACGAGCTAGTTTCCAGAGTTCAAACTACACCTCAGACAACTCTATATCCAAGGATGAAAATGCGGGTCTAGGACGATAGCACAACGAGTTGGCATCTCTCTAGTGCACTGGTGTTTGCAAAACCAAAAAATGTAAAATGTAGTATAAAATACCATAAACCTACTTAACTGCCTAGCTAACTATTTTTAAAGAAACAAACAGAATTATAAAGTAGAAAAAAGTAACTACGTAAATGATAAAGTGAGTAGATAAAGATAAGGGTGGTGAATATCAACTCACTAAAGCTCTAGTTTTCTAGTGAACTCCATGCACATGTTCACCTACACACAAGCAAGAGGGGAAAAATGTTGGGTTGTATAGGGGTTTGCCTCAGTCAAACCCCTGCTTTGGTGTTTCCACCTCCATGGATAGCCAGAAAAGCCATGAAGTAGAAAGTATGATAAAGGAAATGAAAAGGAAAGTATTGAACACTACAAAAGATGCTACACTACTCTATCAAATCAAAAAAGGAAAATGAAGTGTTACTAGTCACCTCCACCCAAAGGCTCTCAAGGCCAATGATAGGCTATTATTAGGTCCCATTACTTTAGAATATAAAATTCAGTTTGTTGACCAGGTAGTCTTCAAGGAAATTTGCAATAGAAGAAGTCTGGAGTATCTCCCTCAGGTTTTCTAACTTTTAAGAACAACTTAATATTAATTCTAACTTCAAACTATCTAACTATAAAACTGTAAAGCAAATTATTCCTAAGAAAATAGGAAATGTTTGAACTGAAAACATAAGAAAACTAATTTAGAAAGCATAATAACTAAATTGAAAAGTACAAAAACAACTAAACTAAGAAGCTGGAAAATTATAAAAGCAGAAATACTTATAACAATCCATAAAACATCTTCTTAACAATAAAGATTCTAACAATTAATAACAAAAACTACAAAAGTGAAAGGTAACAAATACTTTAGAACTAAAATTTCATAACAGTAAATTTAATAATTCTCTACAGAACAACAACATAATAAAAGAAAACACTTATCTACTTAAGTAATCTCCTGTCGAGTGGCCAGCTCGTGGGTTATCACATTCATTCTTAGCTCACATTCACAATTATTTCAGAAACACTTCTATCAACGGTAATGATCATCCATAACTCATAGCTCAAATTTTTTAGATAATAATCTCTCTATTCATAAACTTTAGAAACATTCTGATAGTATAACATTACTTTTTCACTGTATATCTTACTTCTAGAGATCATATCTTTTATAAAGAAACTGTAACTACATTCTATATTTCAGATGGTGTGGATAACCATTGAAAATATCTAAAATAGATATAGTACGGATAACTCGTATGTCTTTAAAAACCTATTACACAGTATTTAAGAGGCTCAAGTCGAGCCATAAAGTCTTTAACTCAAAGGATAATAGAAATAACAACTTTAAGAGAAACTATATCTTCGGTCCATCACCCTAAAGTTCTGGAGCATATTTCCAGTGTGTATCTTCAACATGTTCTGGAGCACGTGCTAGTTGGATGCTTCAAGCTGCAACTTTGATTGACAGATTATTATCTACAAAACACTTAATATAACCCATTAAATCTGTATTGGAAAAATACTTCAAGAAATCAAAAGAAATAAAGTTTATACAATTTCTCACTAAAAATTAAGCAATTATTTCTCCTAAAATTTAATTAATTGGCATAGGATAGAGATTTGCATGTATGAACTAGGTCTTTATGGTATTATCATGATGAGGTTATTTTTACCTCATCATTTCCTCCCCTTCCTAATTCTTGGCAGGTCCTCCTGTCCCTTGATTATAACTTTTCCATCTATTCCCTTCTTCATATTTTGCACTAATATCATACAAATCTTTTGCTATAACATCAAAGTTTATAGGGGAAATGTGGAAGCCTCTATGAAAAGCAACTCCCCCTTTCCATTCATTGAAAATTCTATCATATTAATCTGTATTAATATGAAAAGAAGGGGTTGGATATAGCAATAAAGGAGGTATGTACCCCATTCCTATCGATTTTGTTCTGGGATCTCCTAAAATTTTGGCCAAGGCATCTACTCTTCTGAAGGATCATCTGATGCTAAGAGGAGAGATCACCTCTCTTTTCTTTAGATATATAGGTAATGGAGTGCATCTCTCTTCACATGCGTGTCAAGCCCTACCAACCAATTTCTACCCCTGTTCTATGAAATGATTATAAAAAACTCGAAGGCTATCATCATACCTCCCCTTTATTTTCTCATCCAACAAAAGAGCTACAAATGTCTTCTTGAAAGTTGTTGGTCTACTATTTGGAGATCTCATTTGAAGTCCTATACTTTTCTTTGCTTGAAAATTTTCCTTATTACATTCTTGCCAATGGATTTGATTCCGCATAGTAGACAATAGAGATCTTAATTGTACTTCCCCCACAAAAAGATTAACAAAGAAATTAGTATGTTGTTCTAACAAAAGATCATGAGTAAAGAATTCACAGAGCATATCTTGCTCTTCAGGCTTTGAGTCTGCAAATGTTTTAACAAATTCTTTATCATTAGGTTCATGAGGTTGGTCATTGTAAATTCTAAGCAATTTCCATCTAAAACATTGTTAATTCAAAAACATTGAATATAATCTTGATGGTCTTCTACAGGATAAAAGAAATTTAGCTATTTTACATGCATCTTGTTTCCCCTTATAAGCTTTATGAAATGATTCTCTTAATAACACTATTTCCATTTTCAATATGTTATTCTCAATTTGTGCATTCCTTAGGAAATAGCACTGTTCCATCCATTTCATTAATAATGGAGGAATCTGAATCTGGAACCATTCTGTTACCGTCGGATCGGTTTGAACTTCTCTGGATTCCATCATTGGTTTACTTGTGCTTTCCTGCAAGTCCTGCTCTAATTCCATAATCTTACTAAGAGAAGCATTTAGTTCTTCCTTTTGTCTTTTCTTTTCTTCTTCAAAGGCTGAAAACATGAGCATGAAATTTCCTTTTAAATTCTAAATTTCTTTATTTAATCCATCTCTGTGTATCCTATTTTCCTCATTACAATTCTGAATTTGTATTTGTAGCTCACTAATAAATTTATCTTTTTCCTACATTTCCAACTTTAAATCCTGAATTTCTTGATCCATTTTATTTATTACAGTCTTATACACCATTATTTCCTCTTGTTGCAATTCCATCTCTTCCTTATTTTTATGCAACTAACTTCTTAACTCTTTTATCTCTAATTTTAATTTTTCCAATTCTATATTAATATTTTTAGTTTTAGCTATTTCAACAACTTTACTGATAACCGGAGACAAATTTCCTAACATACTGTCATCAACCTCCATAGGAAGTGGAGATTTTCCCCTTTCTATTTCCTATTTTTCTTGTTCTACAACTTCTTCTTTAGACACCAAATGAAAATGTATTTCTTCAACAGACATTTCTTTTTCTGAGGATTGGTGAATTGACTCCTCAGTTTCCAAGGTTTTCTTTTGCTTTTTAGATTTTGACCTATTCTCTTTACTTTGTATTGGGGTTTCTATAGATCTAGAGGATAATATTTTGCTTCACCTTAAAGGAGGAGTATCCTGATAATTTAAAATGGTTGGATCATTTAGAAGAATAGTTCTTCTTTTCCTCTTCTTAACAGGATGAGTATCCACATTTGGATTCATTATCTCCACATCTTCTATCTGGGCCAAAGTTTCAAACTCATCATTTCTAAATTTTGGCACTTCCTCACCAAAAATGGTAGGAATTTGGACTTAGGGAGCCTTAGGGTCTTCGGGGGAAGTTGCTCCAAAAGGTGAAGCAACTTGTTTTGAAGATTCTCCTAGTTCTAACTTCCTTCCTGATGTAGGCTTATCAAACTTCCCCAAAAAAATTTCCCATTTGCTTCTAGGTTTCTTACGGAAGTGATATTTACAAATTAATTGAATTAACCCATGATGTTTTAATGGCCCTGAACCAGTTTTATATCTTTCTATTGAAGAATTAATAGAATCATCCAAGAAATGAGGCAAATTAATCCTTAGAGCAGGGTTTTCCTTCCCATGTAGCAAATGTATCAACATGTGGAATGCAGGTCCTACTATAGTAGTGAGTTGACCTTCACAAGTAAAATACCTAATAATCCATGTAACAACAATACCCCAGGGTTATAATATAGAAGCTCATTGAAACCCCTTATTTTGTCCCCTAGTACTAACAACTATCATGGGTTGAGGGTCTCCCTGTCTAAGAAACAATTTTGATAATTTTTGATATGTGGTTTGTGTTGTTTCAGATATTTTAATGCCAAAATTTTCTAACCCTGAAATAGAAGAGATATTTTTTTAACTCACCTTGAAACACTTCCCATGCAGAATCACCTAACCATTAGAGTAATTTTCCGCAAATGCATTCACCAGCTTTTCATTATACCCTTCGAACTTCCTGACAAAATCCAACCAACCCACTTCTTCAAACAACCGAGAGATGTTACTTAACCCCAGCAATTTTTCTGTAGAACCCGACTCAGATTTCTTCTTTGTACCACCCATTTTTACCTTGTCTCTACCACCCTACTAAAAATTTCAATAATGCCAGAGACTTGTGCATTGATATTTTTGAAAATATGATCAAACTGTAATTATTTACTCTACTCTTGCTCGGAGCTTGCTGTGTAATAATTTCAATTTGCATGAAGGGCCGCAAAAAGAGTAGCGTATTTAACAATTAATCACCAAGTGGCTCAATTTACTAAATTGGGAAAGGAAACTCTTGCCATTCAATTTTATTTTATTCAAAAATAACTACTTATTTAAAGCAAAAATTTGTACTTACTTCCATTCCATGATCGCTTGAAGATTTTATACCTCTACTAATTTGACAGGATGATACAAGGGTATTGGCTGAGGTGACAGTATAGTTATTATAACATGAATGAGCAAGCTCATGGATGGCAAAGTCATTAATAAAGACAAGATATTATGGAGGCTTTTATTTATAATGGCAAAAGAAGGCGTGTGTACCAATGTACGATAATCAAAGCATCGAGGAAGATTTGAAAAAAAAAATTAGAAAGGAGGTGGCAGAATGAAAAATGAATAAGTTCTAGAGCATGTGTAAAGCATGCATTCAAAACAAAGAAAGTGGTTATAGTTTTGGAGAACGCGTAAGGAATGCATTGCAAACTTAGAAAGTGGATAAGTTCTGGAGCATTGTCGAAAGATGCAGCTGGAGCAACAACCAAATGAAAGTTTCAGAGCATCGTCGAAAGATGCAGCCAGAGCAACAACCAAATGAAAGTTCTGGAGCATCGTTGAAAGATGCAGCCGAAAGAAGAAAATGATGAACACCAATTAACTCAAAGTTCAGGAGTTTATATCATTCTACAAGAACATCCTTCCAACATGGTAGGCTGAAGAGTGGATTCCAGAGCATTGGGCATTCAGATCATCAAGTTCCGAAGCACTAGCCAGCTGAATCATCAAGTTCTGGAGCATCTTGGAATGGTGCTCTGGAAGTTGTTATTCCTTTATGAGAGGTCCTACAAAATGAAAACATGTGTTAAGTCCGAAATTAAAATTTATGAAAAATGCTTTGAAAACAAATTTGGTACACATGTCTTTTTATTACAACTTTTGATCATCTTTTTTTTTTTTTTAGATAACATATAGATATTGAATCAAGTAGACTCTACCTTGGCAAAGTCAATGCATTGGATCTCTCCTTGCATTTCTACCAACTTTGTAAATTCTTCTTTATTAACAGGTTTATGGTAGATACGTAGGTGATGACCATTAACTAAGAGAGTTTGTAAATCACCATCAATGGGTTTTAGTTGAACTGTGCCATTCGAGAAAACTTCAAAAATTTTGTATGGCCCCACCTAATGAGTTCCGAGTTTTCCTTTATGGTCTTTATATCTTGAATCGAATAGCAAGGCCTAGTCACCATTATGAAATTCTCTCTCTATAATATATTTGTCATGCCAAACTTTCTGTTGATGTTGAACTAGTTCAGTTTGATGGACAACATCCAAACGAAGCTCATCCAACTCATTTAACTATAAAACTCATTCTATTTGAGCTCATTTCAAATCTAGACCCAACTCCATAGCTATATGTAGGGTCTAAAGTTCAAAATCAATGGAAAGAAGAGATTTCTTCCCAAAAACAAGCTCATAAGGACTGAAGCCAGATGTAGATTTCCATGTTGTATTGTACGCCCAAATGACTTCAGGCAATTTCCTAGCCCAATCTCTTCTTCTTGAAGAGACAATTTTTGTCAATTTGTTTTCTAACTCCCTATTAGTCACCTCTACTTGACCATTTGCTTGAGGGTGATAAGGGGATGACTTCTTATGACTCACCTGAAAAATGGTCCATAAATGCTAGGAGAACTTTAGACATAAATTGGTGTCCCTAATTTGTAACGATAGTTCGGGGGGCTCCAAATCGAAGAAAATTTTTATTATAGAGAAAATCAACAACTTGCTCTTCTCTAGCAACTCGAAAAGCTTGAACCTCTGCCCATTTCGTCAGATAATCGGTGCAAACTAATATGTATTCTTTCCCTTGAGAGGAAGGATCTATGGGGCTGATAAAATCTAACCCCCTTTTTTGAATGGTTCCAAAGTTACCTAAGGTTGCAAAGGCATTTCTATAGAAGCAGTTGGTCTTCCTACCCTTTGACATTCATCACAACGATGAACATAATTTTTAACATATTTATGCATTAAAGGCCAATAATATCCAACACCTACAATGTTATGAGAAGTTCTTTTTGTAGAGTAATGACCCCCAGAAGGATCATCGTGACAGGACCTCAGAATACTATAAGTTTCATGAACCCTGACACATCTTCTCAAAATCATATCAGGTCCACAATGAAATAAAATCCCATTAATCCATTTAAATGGTGCACACTCTTGAATAAGTCGCTTCCTTTGTTTTGATGTAAATTCAGGAGGTACTTCAAAAGTAGATAAATAGTTGGAAATATCAACAAACCAAGGCACCTTTATAGAGATGGCAAACAAATTTTCATCTGGGAACTCATCTTGTACAGGTGCTCGATCACCCTCTTCTTGTTTGATTTGAGATAAAAAGTCTTCCACCTCATTAAATTTCCTTGGTTTGTCAAGTATTGTCACATTGAACTCCTGAAGGAGTAGTAACCATCTCATTATTTGACCATTAACTACAGGTTTATTCATTAAATATTTTACAGCTGAGTGATTTGTATAAACTGTAACTTTATATCCTATAATATAATGACAAAGCTTTTTAATGGCATGAACCACAACCAAGAATTCTTTTTCTATTATCGTGTAGTTTCTCTCAACAGATGTTAGGTTTTTGCTAATAAAATATATGGCATATTTACCCCCATCCTCATCTTCTTGCCCTAATACTGCACCAATTGCGTCATCTGAAGCATTGGCATAAATGTGAAAGGGAAGACTCCAATTTGGTCCATGCAGTACAGGAGCAGAGACAAGCTTTTCTTTTATCATTTCAAATGATTGTTGACACTCAAACATCCAATTAAACTCCACATCTTTTTGGAGAAGAGAAAACATAGGGGCTGGTATCTTACTCAAGCTTTCTATGAACCTTCTATAATATCTAGCATGTCCAAGAAAACTTCAAACATCTGTTTGTGTTTGAGGAATAATCAATTGTTGATGGACTTCAATTTTTTTAGGATCAAATTTTATTCCTTCTGAGGAAATGTGATGACCTAAGACTATTCCTTGTTTCATCATTATTAAACACTTTTTGTGGCTAAGGGATAGTCAGTTTTCCTCACAAACCTCTAAAACCCTATCTAGGTTTTGAAGAGCTTCATCATAGGTTGACCCATATACTATGAAATTATCCATATAAACCTCTACACAATCATTGAAAAGTGCTACAAATATAGCCAAAATGGCCCTTTGAAAAGTTGTTGGAGCATTACAAAGTCCAAAAGGAAGAACTCGGTATGCATATGTGCCCCAAGGACAAGTAAATGTTGTCTTATCTTGGTCTTCTGGTGCTACCTAAATTTGGTTGTAACCACTAAATCCATCCAAAAAGGAAAAATATTTCCTCCCAGCCAAATAGTCCAAAACCTGGTCAACGAATGGTAAGGGAAAATAATCTCTAAAAGTGGCTTTATTGAGTTCTCTATAATCCACACAAATTCTCCACTTCCCATTTTTCTTTGGTACAACTACCATAGGTGACACCCACTTACTATCTGAGATAGGATAAATGAATCCTGCACAGAGGAGTTTCTCAATCTCAATTTTGACAAGATCCTTTAATGTTAGATTGAGTCTCCTCTGTGGTTGACGAACAGGTCTCATATTAGGATCAGTATAAATGTGATGAGTAAAAACACTCGAGTGAATCCCCCTCATGTTTGTATAGTCCCAAGCAAAAGCTTTAGACCTTTTTACCAACACATTAAATAATTTATCCTCTTGTATTTCTGTCAACCAGCTATTGACATTCATAGTTTTTCTTGGTAGTAACATAATTTTTTTTGTTCTAGGATAGGCCGAAGTGACAATATGTATTGGTTGTAACAAAGTGTTGAGAGGACAACTATGAGGTATAAGTTGGTGAAATTTTGTAATATCATCAAAGAAATAACTCGTTCTAGGAATCATATTAGCCAAGGGACAAGGCATCCCCATTGTAACATAATTTTGTTCTATTCCACTTATATCAATCGGTTGTCCCAAAATTTCTGGTACATCCTCCATTACCTCTTCACTCAAGCCTATATCTAGGTGTGCAACCTCATTTACTAACTCATCCTTTAATTCCTCTCCATGTTGTTTAATTGCTACCATGGCCAAGGAGGCCAAACTCTCTTGCCCACTAAATTCTTCTGGTTCATCAACCCAGACTTTATTATATTTGGTAGGTTTAGTGGGAGGATATAAAAATAAATGTTTACTATCTGGACCATGTGAAATGGTCATTCCTCCTTCTCGACAATCAATTTTAGTAGCGACAGTAGCCAACCATGGTCTTCCCAAAATTATTGGATAACTATCTTTAGGTGCAAGCGATTGGATTATTTGAAAGTCAACTGGATATTCCCATCCATCAACTTTAACAAGAACATTTTTAATAACACCTTTTGGAATGGCTATAGATTGATTTTCCATCTGTAAGACTATAGTTGTAGGACTTAAATCAGTAAGACTTAATTTTTCCATTACATCCACCATCATTACATTAATAGTTGCTCCAAAATCCACCAGTGCATTAGGTATTGCTAAATCATTAATTGTAATAGTAATCAGTGGACTCTCAGGATCGTCATATTTTGGAGCAGCAGTCTTTCCTGACAAAAATTTAGCTAAATAACCATCAATATGCACAATGTTTATTTTCTTTGGTTTCCTTCCTAGAGTTTTAATACACAGTTGTTTGATCAACTGATTTAACTCAGGAATTTCCTTTATTGCCTGTAGCAAAGGAACCTCTATTTGCAATTGTTTAATTTCCCGAATTAATGCAGTTTCAGAGGCTAATGTCATTTTTGGAGTATCTTTTAGAATTGTTGATTTCAGACGCTCTAGAAATGGTGCTTGAATTTTCTCCTTTGAAGGGATATCTTTACTAAACTCAATAAAAGACCAACCTCCCTCCTCTCAAGGTAAGTTAGTAGCTCCTACCGCTAAAGAAGACTTAGTAATATTCGCCGGTAGGGTAGTATCTTTATCAAAATTTTGAGGAATAGGTTTGTCCACTACTTCCTCAATAGTGGGCGATTGAAGTGTCCTACCAGAACGTAACTAAACATTTCCACAATGAATTGCATTAAGTCCTGTGACATTATCTTGTTCAGTAGTATATACCAAAGTATTCAGTCGATTGTTCTTAGGATTGGGAAGTGGTTGTACTGGAAGTTGAGGTTGATTTACCTGCTCAGTTTGAGGAAGATTCTAAGATGGTGGTAACAAATTTTGTTGTTGATTCCTCCTAGGACCAGTATAAAATTGATATTTTCCTTGATTTCGTTGGGGAGCAATATGTTGTGGGTACCATTGTGGTTGTGACTGGTTTGGCCACTACTGAGTTCCCCATGATTGACTTGCCCATTCAGGAGGTCCCCAATAAGGAGTTCCCCAAGTAGGCTATGGAGGATAGGGCTGATTCCAAGATGGAGGCCATTGATTACCAACCCAGTTGTTCTGGGGTTTCCATGCAGGGTTGGAATTCTTCCCATAAGAAAAATTACCTCCCTGGTGTTGGTTTAACACATTTATTTCTTCTTCAACCTAAGAAACTTTTTTCTTAGTATTCTTAACATCAGTAAGAAGCTCACATTGGTTGGTAGGGTGGCTTTGCTCACAAACTTGACAAACATTAACCTTGTCTAAAGGGCACTCACGTAAAAGATGTTTATTTCGACACCTAGGACAATAGATTGAAAAAGTTTCAGGGTTACATGTCTTTGCTTGTATACCATCCAATGTAGTGTTCAATTGAACAAGTATGTATGTCTTAAGATTTGCTATTTCTTCTTGGAGCTTACCTATCTCATTATTCCCTCTGAAAAAGATTTGTTTTTTGGATTCCTCCTCGAGTACGTGAGAAATTGGGACAAAAATCACATATGTCTTCAAGGGCTAAATGAGACACGTCACCTTTTCCCATTAAATCAGTACTTCTTGCATCATCATTGAGTCCCTTAAGAAATATAGTCTTGAGAATCTCAACACTAATAGCAGTTTCTCCACATCGTTTAGATAAGAAAAGAAACCTATCGAAATAGTCCTCTAGACTCTCATCCTCATTCTGCCTAAGTTTAAACAACTCTTCCTTACAATCAATCACCTTACAATAACTCTAATATTTATTCAAGAACACAGTCTCCATTTCTTCCCAAGATGTAATACTTTCAGATGGTAGTCCCATAAACCAACGCATGGTTGAATCCTTCAAAGCAGAAGGAAACAACTTCAATTTCTGGTTATCATTTTTATAGTCATAGGTTTGACAAAGGACCTTAAATTCAAAGAGAAATTGGTCTGGGTCTTCCAAAGATAAGCCACAAAAGGTTGGAAGGAAAGTTGGAGAGATGTTTTTCATCGTTGTATCATCATTTGCATCCAGAGCAATAGGATAAGTGAACGTTCTAGGTAGTTGAGGATCATTGTTATTATGGTTGGCATCATTATGATTAACTTCTGCCCTCTGATCTCCCATGATGTTCAGAGGAATATGCTCTTCAAGAATAATCTCCTCCACAATAGGTTGTACAACAGGATGATCTTTAGGAAAATAGTGGAAAGCCTCTGGTGGGTTAGGCTCAAGTAATTCGTTGACAGAGTGGTTTTCTGAGCCTTGGGCCTCCCTATGTATAACTAGGACATATTTTGGGGGGGGTCTTTGGTATAAATCGTCTATGAGGGCCTCTTTTCCTGACCATGCAGAAAAGGAAGCCAAAGATAATATTTTTGGCCTAAAAGAGGTATCCTAAGCGTCTTCTATTAACACTCAAGCAAAAGAATCTAAGGGTTCCCCGACAGTGGCGCCAAAAAGTGATAGGTTGTCGTTAGGTCCCATTACTTTAGAATATAAAATTCAGTTTGTCAATTGGGTAGTGTTCAAGGAAATTTGCAATAGAAGAAGTCTGGAGTATCTCCCTCAGGTTTTCTAACTTTTAAGAACAACTTAATATTAATTCTAACTTCAAACTATCTAACTATAAAACTATAAAACAATTTATTCCTAAGCAAACATGAAATGTTTGAACTGAAAGCGTAAGAAAACTAATTTAGAAAGCATAATAACTAAATTGAAAAGTACAAAAATGACTAAACTAAGAAGCTGGAAAATTATAAAAGCAAAAAAACTTATAACAATCCATAAAACATCTTCTTAACAATAAAGATTCTAACAATTAATAACAAAAACTATAGAAGTGAAAGGTAACAAATACTTCATAACTAAAATTTCATAACAGTAAATTTAATAATTCTCTATAGAACAACAACATAATAAAAGAAAACACTTATCTACTTAAGTCATCTACCGTCAAGCGGCTAACTCGTGGGTTATCACATTCATTCTCAGCTCACATTCACAATTATTTTAGAAAAAATTCTATCAACCATAATGATCATCCATAACTCATAGCTCAGAATTTTTAGATAACAATCTCTTTATTCATAAACTTCAGAAACATTCTAATAGTATAACATTACTTTTTCACTATATATCTTACTTCTAGAGATCATATCTTTTATAGAGAAACTGTAACTACATTCTATATTTCAGATGGTATGGATAACCATTGAAAATATCTAAAACAGATCTACGGATAACTCGTATGTCTTTAAAAACCTATTACAGAGTATTTAAGAGGCTCAAGTCGAGCCATAAAGTCTTTAACTCAGAGGATAACAAAAATAACAACTTTAAGAGAAACTATATCTTCGGTACATCACCCTAAAGTTTCGGAGCATATTTCCAGTGTGTATCTTCAGCCTATTCTGGAGCACGTGCTGGCTGGATGCTTCAATCTGCAACTTTGACTGATCGATTATTATCTACAAAACACTTAAAATAACCCATTAAATTTGTATTGGCAAAATACTTCAAGAAATCAAAAGAAATAAATTTTATACAATTTCTCACTAAAAATTAAGCAATTATTTCTCCTATAAGGTGATCCCATAATAGTGGTTTACAATTTTTGGCCAAACTGGACACTGAAATTATTATTTTTAACTAAATCTTCACATTCGGGCACCTATAGCGGCTAAACCGTGAGGAATTTGAAGATGATGGAAACTAGAGTCTCGTCACATTTTGTCTATAGATTCTAAAAATATGTTTTTCAAATTTTTTGGAATTAGATTGCACTTCTTTTTCCATCTCCCATGAAAAACTGGTTTTTTTCAAAAAACAACATTTTTAAAAAGTGACACACACCATATAACGCATAACTTCTTTTCCATGAAGGATAAAATTCTAATTCTTTCAAATTTAGATTTGTAACTCCAATATCTAGTGCTTCCACTTGGTTAGATATTTTTTATTGAATATTTTTTCTTTAATCAAGTTTCGAAGTCAAACCAATTATAATTCAGCCATAGCGCGACCGTATAACGCGTAACTATTTTTGTATATATCAAAATTCAAATTTATTTTTTTGGACGAAGGACTTCAATATCTAGTGCACTCATATTTTTCAATTTTTTTTTGATAATCTACTATTTTTCTGTATGTGCATAACAAATACCTTCATTTTTGGTGAAGAACCTATGTTTAATAAAACTAAAAAAAAATACATAATAAAATTAAAACATATAAAATTATATTCATTGGATAGCTCGTTCTGAGGAATATCTAATTCCAGAAGGGTTTCTGAATACTTCTCCATTTTCATCCTCAACCTGAGCTCTAAAGCGTAAAAAAATAGACTTTTTTTGTGTCTCAGGATGGGGGTGAGGGGCAAGGGGGCTTCGAATGAACCCCTAGGGGTTCGAGTGAACCCCTAGAGGTTTGCTCGAACCAGGGTTTAGCCGAACCATGGTTCGAGTGAACCTCTTCAAGGGGATTCACTCGAACCCCCTTTGTTATGCATTTGTTTTACTTTTTGGTGGCCAAAATTTAGAGGGGTTTCGCTCGAACACTAATTCGAGCGAACCCCTAATGCGTTTGGTCAGACCAATAGGTTCATACGAACCCCCAAAATAACTTTTTTTGCTTTGGGTTCATTTTTTGTGAGTTTTCCTTCCTCACTTGAGTTATAAGACACTATTGTGGCTTCACCCAATTAATTGGCAGAGAATAGAGATTTGCATGTATGAACTAGGTCTTTATGGTATTATCATGATGAGGTTATTTTTACCTCATCAGCCAACATGAAGGGAGAATGCAAACAAGAAGCTTGGAAAAGTTGACACGACCATAGTAGTGATGAAGGGAGGTCTCACAAGACTCCAAACTTGCAACTTCTATGGTAGCACCACACATACAAAGATGGAATTGATGGAGTAACAAGCTTGCTTGTTGTAATGCTCAATGGAGTTGTGAAAAATGCTTGAGAGAATGTGATAGATTGCTAGAAGATGAATGAATTTCTAAGAGATGAAATGAATTCCTTTGAAGATCAAAATGAGAGGGAAAGAAGTCATTTCTGGGTTGGTTGGTCACACAAAGGCATTACAATTCGCCCCCAATGAGGAGTGTAACACCCCTATGGACTCTAAAGGAAAGAATCTATCAGGGATAGTAGTGCACCGTGCTCGTGTCCCTGATGAAAATTCCCCCATCGACACACACAACACACACCAAGTGGATGGAAGGCAGGTGGGTAATGTGGAATTTTGCCTTCGGGTTTGATTTTCTAAGGTGAGGGTATGCAAAAGGGGAATTTACACAAGGGGTGAAAATTCGCTCCTATACAATAACATACACCTACTTAGCTACTAACCTCAATGGGAGAGGCAAAATGGTGGATCGATGTTTTGGTTCTTCTTTTGGGGTGATTATTAGGAGTTAACTTAATTTGATTATCAAAATGTATGTCTAGATAAACTATGAATCTCCAACAAACTAATGTAAATACAAACAACTACAAAACTAAAAGATAGAAATAAAAAACAAAAGAGTAGTCTACAGATAGAGGAACTTGGCATGTAAATTAGGGTTCAAATTTCTTGGATAGGGGCAACAGTTCCCTAGTCCAAAGAATGGAGATCTCAATAATTAGTGAACAGATCTCATATGGTCATAGTCTATTGGTTCTTCTTTCCTAGATTAGCTTCAGAACTTTGTCTATTGATGGTTAATTTCACTTACCCTAATTTGTTGAAGTAGGAGGCTTAAATGCTTGATCTTGCAATTAGGTATTCAATCTTCTCCCAAATCCACTTTAGATCTACCACTTGCATACAATATAGGGGAGATATGATTGTGTCATATAGGGGCTTGTCTAAGTCAAACCTCATTTTTGTGTTTCTACCGACCACAATGGCTATGATGATGTAAAGAGTGCTTACCATCAATCGAGAAGAGAAGAAATAGATGAAACAAGTGATAAATGATAAGTGTTACAACTTACCACTCAAATTTTCTTTCCTTGATGGACTGAAGTCATTGTACTCATCTCATGCAAGGAGAATTGATTACTTGATTCAAGGTCCTACAAGTGTTAGTACTCATAAAAAAAATGAACATAAAACATGAAAAAAATCACATATAAAATTTGATGCATTGCAAACATGAGTATTGACTAATAATAAGTGTTGTGAATTTTTCTTATTTTCCTCTTGACTACTTTTTAGGATGCTCAATGGATGTTCAAATTTCCTAGAATTTAAAATGGTGAAAAATAATTGTATTTATATACATTGGTTCCTTTTATGAGAAAATTAATTATTAGAAGTCTACAAAATTAATTATTAGAAGTTGACAAATGAATTTAAATTTGTAAATGTTGAAATTTCAACAATAACATATTTTAAATTAGGCCAAAATAGGTTGGATGAGGGTTGTGGCTCCCTAGTCCAAACCTATTTTGGGGATTGTTTTATTATTAAATGAATAGTAAATGTTAATTCCCAATTTTATTCTAATTTCTTTAAAATAACAACAAAAAAATAAAATTAAGAGAATAAATAAGTCCAAGCACATAGGGGGGAGATAAACCTAGTGTGAAATTGTTAGTGGTGAAAATTTATGATGCTACATTTAGCCCCCACTTTTGTGAGAGTATGAGCTCACACTAAAGTAAGGATAAGACAAGAAGGGTTATTTTATCCAAACATTGGAGAGGTAGGATGACACCAAGTCTAGGGGATGTACTAACCCCAAGGCTCAAGATCTAATAGAACAACAATGTGAAGATAAAGGAACACACACACATGAGATGCAATGCAGTATGACAAACACAAAGCATACAAAATGAAGACACAAAACTAACATAATTTCAAAACAAACATAATGCAAACATAATGAAAGGACAATGAAAACATATTATATAAAAAACAATACAAACATGAAAAGGGGTATGACATCACAAAATAGAAAACTATGTATAATTCTTAATAGGATCCATACCCAAGGCATCCATAAATTACAAGGCTAGTAAAGTTTGATATTTTCTAGGTGACCCATAAATAAAAGCATCATAGGCTAGTGAAGTATGATATTCACTATGTGTGCTTGATAAGAAACAACAGAGGCTAGTGAAGTTCAATATTCACTAGGTGAGTTTATGCAATAGCGGCAAATGAAAACACATAAAGGCTAGTGAAGTATAATATTCACTAGGTTAGTTTCCATGTCAACCATACCAAGAATAATAGTTCCAATAATTTTGATAAGGTGCTACAAAATATGATCAATATACCAAAAATGTATCACAAATTTTAATACATGTGAACAAAGTGAAGCACAACATGGAATGTATACCCCTACCTTAAAGTAATTGCTAGCCAACTAAGAGAATTTTCCTTTAAGGTAGAATAAAATGATATTTGAAACATGATATGCCATGAGAGCTTATTGAAAAACCCTATGAAAAATGATATGTTCCTAATGAAGTTGACTCATGACAAGGGGCTTCCCCCAAGACAAAGCCACATAATTAACAAGACAAATATAACATATAAGGCATCCACATATTTAGGGTCAATATAGATGAGAGATAATGTATAATATGATCATGCTCAAAATTGACACCCTTCCCCAAATACTTGTGGAACTACAAACACAAGGGAGGAATTCCACATTAAGACAACATAAGAGATTTTGGGTCAACATGGAAGGTACCTAAATGTCTCAACACTTTGCATCATTCCCAAAACCTGAACAAAGAAAACATATTCACGAGATAAAGATGAATGTCATGATATATTTGTTTTCTTTGCATCCTTGAGTAAACAAGAACAACAAGTGTCATGCAAAGAAAACTAAAAGAAACAAGAAACATTAGGAAGCACATTACAGGGAGGTCACATTACATGCAAGCAAAAACATAAAGAATTGAAGGGGTACTACACATGTGAGTCAATCTATAGAAAATTAACTACATCCCAATCTTTCTCATCATAAATAGAAGGTGGAAAATAGGTTAAAGGAACTATAAAAAGTGTGGTACAAGGAGAATTATTGAGTTCAACACATGGTGGGTCACACGCATTAGGAGGATCATCATGGTCATCCCCAACTAGATTCACTGATTTTATAAATTTATAAGAGATAACTCATTGTGATCTTATTTTTGTTCTTTTGTCTTAACTTTGAATTGTTATCATAATGTATCACAATAGGCTACATATTAGTGCTATAAGCACGATTGTGAGCACTAACATCCATATTTGTAACTAATGAGTTTTTTTTTTCTTTTTTTTGTTGGGATAAATAAGGTTTGGATTCATGGTTCAATGGGGGTGGTGGAATGGTGTGATGACAAAGATGGATGAGTTAGAGGTATTTCATTGGAATTTTTGTATAGATGGATAATAATTAGATAAGGGTTTATGACCTTCAACAAACTAATGAGCCATAGCTCGGCATTATAATTTATGTTCTTTTGCACTTTGATTTCATCTTGTATGAGCTTTAGCTTGTAAAGGAGGAATTGAGATTTTTACCAACATTGGTCCCTTTTCTTCCTTTGTAGAAGAAATTGAAGGAACTGTCAAAGATTGATAAACTATTGGTTTTTTAGGTTTTTGCATGAAAAATCACTTTTCCTTAGGAGGCACAAATTTAAACCTCAAAGGCTTCACCAAATAGTTGTCTCATGGTCCTTTATAGGATGGAGGAGGGGGAACCGTGGCATACATTCTAGAAGTTCGAGAAAGAATACCTTTTTTGGAACAAGGTTCGTTCACTACCTACGAAGTAGGAAGAACAACCATTGTAGCCACTAGAGATCGAGAAGACCAAACTTAGCTTTAAAATTTTGATATTACACAAATAAATAATATTCACATGGTTGGATGGGCTTAGCTGGTTGAGGTGAAAAATAATCAAGGGAAAAATTTCCACTATTAGCTATTTAAGGCTTGAATCTACTATGGTATATGGTATGTATTTGTTCTTCAAATGGGAATTAAAGACATTTATGGATAAACCATGAGACCACATTCATGGAGGTTATCCATGGATGACCTAACTTTACAAGAAGCCACTCTGACATCAAGATTATGGTAAACAAAACACCCAATTTTTAGGTCCAAATTTTATTGGGAGAGTTATAGAATCAATCGTAGGGTGAAGAGAACCATCACAAGCCTTTAATAATGCTTTTGATTGTTCATGATCATCTTTATTTAAAGCTCATGCATATACAATACTTCTTTGGTGATCACGTTCACTACTCACACAAGATCAATGTGCATTACCCTTGTGGGTTTACCATTAATTCTATAGGTGATGTAGAGAGGACCATCAGGTGCAATTATAGAAGCATCAATATGCATGAAATAATAATTAGGAAAAATATTAGTTTTACCCTTAAGAGGTCGAATCTCAATCCTATTTACAACATTGGATAGACTATCTTCTTCATTATCACTTTGTTGGATAAAATTAGTTGAATGGATTTGTAATGTGTTTGTAAATATTTGTAAGTTATGATTAGGTGGTGAAACCAATTTATTCCCTTTGTCATTTACACCAGCTAACTAGATGACATTATTATGATGAGGTCTTGCACTTTGTGCTTAAGACACATACATCTTTTCATGTCATGTCCAAGTATATGATGATATTGACAAAATGATTTTACATTAAAGTTTAGTGGTAACAACTTGGTTGTGTCAATAGGTCTAAGTGGAAGAAGTTGAATCATATTCTTATTTAGCAACTACAACATAAGAGCATCGAGAGAATTGAGAAATTATGAAAATTTCCTATCTCTTGGCCTAAATTGATATAGTGTTATAAATGCATCAACAACTTCTATTTGGATGTTATTGGATGATTAAGGATTACTTATTTTTATAAAGTTTTTATATTTTTTCTTAAATAGTTGATAGTTTTTGAATTACAGCTTTGGATTGACCATTAGGATCTGATGAATGTGTACCTTCATATTGGCTAACCGATATCTAATAATCATGAAGGGCCATACATAAATATGTAAATGATGGATACTTCATCAACAAGATCTTATCTCTAATGTTAGGTTGCAAATTTCCAATTAAAACTCTTTGTATATCGATATTTGGGAGAGAATATGAGATTTATGAATAAAATGCATGGTATTGTCTTATGAAATTAGTCACCTTGTTTGTAGGTCCTTGTTTATAGTGGAATAAATTTGTTAATGTAACTTGAGGTCCAATCTTTTCTTGAGAATATTAAAGGAATTCATTAAAAAATTGCATATAAATGACTTAATTGAGTTATTAGATAATGAACAAAAGCAACCTAAGGCCATGTCCTTCAATTATTGTGGAAAATATTTAGCTAATAGAGCATCTTCAAAAAGGAAATCATTAAATAGAGTGGTGAAAGTCGATACATGATTACTAGGATCTCCTTTGCTAGCATACTTCTTAAAGAAAGGTATCTCAATATTTATAGTATAAGTGTCTTTAGGATAGAAAATGACAATGTAAGACATTTAAGGTATGTTGGAGGGTTAGTATTAGATTGACTTTGGTTCATGTTTGAATTTTTTTGTTGTAATCATGACATTTTTTGTAAGAATTGGTTTATCACAAGATCGTTTGGTGACATTTTTTGAGAATGTGTTGAATATGGTAGACTATTGTTAATGATTTGTGGGTTATTTTATTGCATGTTTATAAGAGGTGAAGAACATGGAGATATTGTAGGTGAAGGGACAAACCTATAAGGATTCCCACAAGAAAATTGTAAACTAGATTTTAGACCATTACTATAAATTGTGTGGTGGATGTGATGACTAGAGGGGTAAAAGTAAGAATAGAAGGCATGGTTGTAGGAGATTCAAAACTTATTTTCTTAGTTTATTTTAAGAATTAGTAAATGCTTGAGCATAACTAGATGTTTTAGGAATGTTTGCATCTACTATATGAGCTAATCTATGCAACACTTCTTGTTGCACAAATGGTTGTCATTGCACCAAAATATCGACTTGTTAATGCCTGATACAATCACCAAAGTTAATGAATCCACAAGAGGTGGTGGGTATGTGCAGGATCATCATGGAAAAAACAAGCCCTTAAGTGGCAATGAAAATTCAAAAAAATCAGAGTTAGGCAACTTGACATAAAAATTTAAATAAGTTATCTATATTATTTCAAAAATATGTAAGAATAGAATCTGTGGAAAATTGAATGTAGTTTCTAAACTACTAAGTTTTTTTTAAAGTCTATTTGGTGAAAAATGAAATTTCAATGCAATAGTACTTAAATTTTAGGGGAAAAGAAGAAGTAGGTGTTTGTCTGACCACCCTAACCACAATAAAATGATAATATTTTTTATAAGATTTTAGATATAAGTAGAGGAATCATGTCCCAATGTGACATATTTTTTTGTAATTCTTTTCCAAGTAAATAATTAATTATGAATTTTTATTACAACTTTTTAAAAATATAAAACTCATATGTCTAATCACCTTCACTTGGTCAAAACTTCATAAAATTCAATTTTTTTAATCCTATAGTATGAAGCATAGAATGTGATGCATATTTTTGATTCAAAAAATATGATACCGCTTTGAAAGTTATAGATGTTTTTCAATCAATAGGACTTTAGTCATAATTCTAATAGAAAATGAATAATAATTATTTATTAAATTCAAAGTAAAGAATAATTTATATTGGTGGAAAGTTGAGAGTCTCCTCTACAAACCCTTTTCGTTTCATCAATTTTGGCTAAAAATAAAGTCGTCAGCCACATGGACAAAGTCTAGAAAAACAAGGTGAGTTGTCAAACACATTTTTTGCGTTGACTTCTTAGGATTGGCATGTCCAAGCCAAATACCAAAGCAATCCCGAGGCTAATCCCAAGGCAATAAATTCTTTTTCAGAAATATCAGGTATCCATTTCAAATGAGATATCTGTTTTGAATCGAATATCCGATTTGGTTTATATATGATTGTGAGATGGGGTTAGAGAATCAAATAGAATAGATAAAGTGACAGCTAACACTTCTAAACTATTAACCTCATCCAAACAAGAGAAAACAAAGTAAGCATAAGGAAAATAAAACATTAAATTAAAATACTCCCTATGCTTGAACTTGAATCACTTCTCTTTCTCTCCTATTTCTCCTTTTGTAAATATGCCCACAGATTTGTAGTGTGACTTATGCAAATACCTGCAAATGATAAGTAGAAAGTTGGAGAAGAATAGATGTTAAGCTGAAAATGGAGAAGGAAGGTGGCTTTTATAGACAACCATTCGAATGGACGGTTGAGATTAATCTTCTAGAAAGATTCCAAGATTAATGGATGGGAATTCATGAGAGGGATGTTACGAAATGGATGGTTGAGATTAAGTCTGAGAAAAGATGCCAAGATCAATGGTCTAGAATTGATGCACCAAGAATATGCTATTCTTGGAGGAATCATGACAGGAAGACATGCAAAGACATGCAGGCCATGACAGACATGCAGGCTAGGATAGGCATGCAAGGACATGCAAGCTATGACAGGAAATGAATGTTATGATAGGGGATTATGACAGGGTATCTTTGACCCAGTGGTGCATAAATAATTTATTTTAAATTATTTATTCAAAAAAATGGAGGAAATAGACAAGTGGAAAATAAATTATTTATTCAAATTATTTATTTTGAAAATGAAAAGATGAGCATTTAATTAAATTTATTAATTTAATTAAACAAAGAGATGAAAATTAGACCTTAAATAATTAATTTAGATTAACTATTTAATAATTAGGGGAGGTGGCATGGGATAGTTAAATGATTTTAATAATTGTTTAACTATGGAAGAATTAAAGGACCATGAATAGATAAATAATTAATGGTAATTATTTAACTATAGATGAAAGATGACAAAATAATCAAATAAATAATAATTTATTTAACTATTGAAGAAGAGGAAGAAATTAGTGACACAATTAGTTTATCTAATCGATCAGGATAGAATAAATAGACATGAATTAATTAAATAATTTAAATTATTTAATTAATAGATGAAAATGGATTGGATAACATAATTAAGTATCTTAATTATGCTAGGACAAAAGTGGCGAGAAATGGAGCTTGCGGACCTAGGTCAATTTTCAGTGTCTACATTTTGCCCCTCTTTGACATAATGCAGTTCATCGCATTGTGTCAAAGAAATTTAATTCTAAAATATGCCCCAGTGAAAGAAGAATGACGAGGAGGGTTATGGTATGCCCCCTCGAGAGGACAGGTGAGTTCAAAGAACACAAGTGTGCTCTCGAAATGGATGATAAGACTAGAGGATGAAGGATAGAAGAAATGTTAGCTTGGAAGGGGATGGATATTAGCATGGAAGAGAAGGGAGGATGAAGATGGAAAGCTAGATGAAAAAAAAAGATAGGGGAACCAACTTTCATACTTACATTTTTATATTTATCATCATTGGGCAGATTATTGTAATGGCCAACAAACACCATGATATGACATAGACCAAGGTGTGCAAGGTTGTACCATCACGTGAGATAAGCAGTCGCAGACAAGGATGATCATGACTCATACAAAAAGGCACATTTTCCCCAGTCTTTTTGGCATAACCAACAGCAAGCAGAAAAAGACAAGAAAGACAAATCATGAAACGTCGTTGCTTCTCTAAATCCTATCTCCAACACATCCTCGAGAAACTAGCAACATGATTACCAAAAAGGACAAAATAAAGCCAAATCCATCATCATGATACATCGCTGCTTTTCTAAATCCCGGAGTCAGGACATCACTGAGAAACTAGTAACATGAGTGTCAAAAGACAAAACAAGCCTCATGATACGTCGCTACTTCTCTAAATCATGTTGTTGAGATCTCGCTGAAAAACTAGTAGCATGATGAAAAATCAACAGACAAGTACCAAGTGTTTTCCAAGTGTTTTAATGTCAAGATGTCTAGTTTGATGTTGAGATGGTAGGGTGTCAGGGTTTTGATGATGCCAAGATGATGAGTGTCAAAGATTGCCAAATTTAGGAAGGACACATCCTGAATAATGTTGATGTCAAGAGGAGAAACCCCCAAAAGTCGGGAGGATCCCTCAAAATTCTAGGTGACAGTGATGATGCCTAGGAAGGACACATCCTAAGGCATAAATGATGGGGGTTGTTCTTCAGAAGGACACATCTGAAAGAACATTGATGTCAAGAGGAGTGGTTCCTAAATGTCAAGAGGATTGCTCAAAATGTCAGATGACGATGACGATGCCTAGGAAGGACACATCCTAGGGAATGATTAAATGACGGGCTACCCTTCAAAAGGACACATCTGAAGAGTAAGCAAGATTTGACTAGCTTGACTAAGTTTGACTGAGATTGACTGATTTTGATATGCCAAGATGATTGTCATGTTCCATTGATAGATTGTCGAAGTTCACTTGGGTAGATTGTTCATTCAAGTTTAAAGACTGTTTCATGTGTGTGCAAAAATTGTGCAATGAACCCTAATGGACTGACCTAGTGCGGCCTCGGGGGCTCATCGATAGATGGCCTTGCCTACGTCATGCACTCAAAGACCTCGTAGTTTGACACGACCAAAGACTTTGTCTTATTGATGAAAGATTGAGCCATGATTTATTTTGACAAACCTAATAGGACTGACCTAATGTCTCGGGGGCTCGAAGATGAGTCTTTCCTACGTAGCAAATGCGCAGAGACAACGTAGTTCAACAATGACAAAGACTAATCAAGACTTGAATTGACGTGACTGTGTTGACTGACATGATTTTGTTTTGGAAGTTTATGTTTTCTTCAGGACATTTTTCAATTTTTAGGTCTTTTTTAAGACATTTTTTGATTTTTAGGTCTTTTTAAGGACATTTTCTAATTTTTAGGTCTTTTTTAAGGACATTTTCTAATTTTTAGGTCTTTTTTAGGACATTTTTTGATTTTTAGGTCTTTTTCAGGACATTTTCTGATTTTTAGGTCTTTTTAAGGACATTTTCTAATTTTTAGGTCTTTTTCAGGACATTTTCTGATTTTAGGTCTTCTTTCAGACATTTTCTAATTTTTAGGTCTTTTTTCAGGACATTTTCTAGTTTTTTAGGTCTTTTTTTAGGACATTTTCTAATTTTTAGGTCTTTTTTAGGACATTTTCTGATTTTTAGGTCTTTTTTAGGACATTTTCTGATTTTTAGGTCTTTTTCAGGACATTTTCTAATTTTTAGGTCTTTTTTAGGACATTTTCTGATTTTTAGGTCTTTTTTCAGGACATTTTCTAGTTTTTTAGGTCTTTTTTTTAGGACATTTTTTTATTCTTAGGTCTTTTTTAAGGACATTTTCTGATTTTTTAGGATCACATGCGGTACCCACTGCAGTCTCATGATAAAAGTTTGCCTCTAGTCGAGTTGAGTATGAGCCAAGGAAAAATGAAATGTGTAAAAAAGGCATGACTAGCATAGACAATGGACAATATACAAGACTTGATTTCAACTATTGTCAACAATGGATAGAAATACCATGATATTAGGACAAAGTGTTATGGTGAATGTTGAAAAAGAGGATGTTCATTAGTGACAAAGGTAGATAGAGTGACAGTAGATGGCACAACAATCACTGACTACACATGGCACCTATTTTCCAGGTTTCCACCACGGTACTTATCCAAAGCACCTGTTTACCAGGTTTTCACTATTGGATGAATTATTTCTCTTTATTTTTATCATTTTTATTCCTTTTTTTTTTTGTATTTTTACTAGTTTTTAGATAGGCTTTCTGATGCTATGCATAGAATTTGCACAAATGTAGACTATTGATTGGCTCTGTCAACTATTCACCTTCAGGAGTAGCTAACTGATATGCTCCAAAACCAAATGATGCTATGATGACATAAGGGCCTAGCCAATTGGGCTCAAATTTTCCTGGCTTCTCCCTGTCTGACTGATTCTTGGGATTTTCCATGAGAACTAAGTCACCAATGTCAAACTGTCGAGTCATCACCCTTTTGTTATAACTTCTGCAAAGACAATTTTGGTATGCTTGTAAATGATTCAATGCATTGTGTCTGTGTTCATCTAGCATTTCTAACTCATGTAGTCTTGATTTTCTGTATTCTTCATTAGTGATGAGGCCTTTCATGGAGACTCGCAAAGATGGAATTTCGACCTCTATGGGCAAGATGGCTTCGGCTCCAAAGACAAGGGAAAAAGGAGTGGCACCAGTGTGAGTATGAATGCTCGTGCGGTATGCCAACAAAGCAGGGTTGAGTTGGATGTGCCAGTCACGACCAACGTCATTGACAGTCTTTTTAAGAAGTTTGATAATGGTTTTATTAGATGCCTTAGCTTGACTGTTTCCTTGTGGGTAATATGGCGTGGAAAAGTGGTGGCTAATATGGAAATGTTGACATAATTCACAGACTTCATGGTTTTTGAAGGGACGACCATTATCCGTGATGATGGATTGTGGAATGCCATACCAACAAATGATATAATTGAGGATGAATTTGGAGATTTTTTTGCCGATAATGTAAGTGAGTGGAATGGCATCGATCCACTTAGTAAAATACTCAGTGGTGGTGATAATGAATTTGTGTCCATTGGAGGATGTAGGGTGAATCTTGCCCACGAGATCAAGTCCCCATTGTGCGAAAGGCCAAGGAGAAGTGATCGGCCTCAACTCTTGTGCTAGAGCGTGAATCAAATCACTATGAATCTGACATTGGCAACAAGTTCTTACAAATTCTAGTGCATCCTTTTCTAGTGTCGGCCAATAGTAACCAAGTCTCATAATATTTTTAGCTAAGGTTGGGCCACTCGAATGGGACCAACATATACCCTCATGTACTTCCTGTAAGGTCACTTTTGCTTCATTAGTGTTGAGACAATGAAGAAGGGTATTGTCAAAGCTACGACGGTAAAGGGTGTTGCTGATGATGGTATAATGTGCAGCTTTACAGATAAAGGACTTCCTTTGGTTATCAGAAAAGTTTTTGGGAAGGATCTATGAATGAAGGTAGTCAAAAATGTCCTTGTACCAGGGGGAACTGGAACCAACAAGCTCACAGACCATTTCTGATTTGGGGACATCATAAGCTGGAACCAATAACTGCTCAACCAAAAACTCAAACTGTGGGACATTGCTGGGAATATCAAGCAAAGATCCAATAGTTGCCATAGCATCAACAACCTTATTCTGTGTTCTTGGAATCAATTCAAAGGATAGTCTATGAAAATATGTCAGGAAACTGTCAACCATTCATTTATAAGGAATTAGCTTCTCATCTTTGGTTTCATATTCATCATTGACTTGGTTTATAACTAGTTGAGAATCGCCGAGGACCTGTAAATTCCTAATTTTCCATTTGATAGCCATTCAGAGTCCTATAATTAGTGCTTCATACTCTGCCTTGTTATTAGTGCATGGAAATGCTATGCGGAATGACCTTGGGATGGAGTCTCCTTGTGGGGTAATGAATAATATTCCAGCTCCCAATCCATGATTAGTGTGAGATTCATCAAAGTATAATTGCCAAGGCTGTTTAGATTCTACGTGACATATAGAATCATTTGGAAATTCTATTGTAAGAGGATGGTTATCTAGTATTGGTGCATCTGTGAGTTGGTCTGCTATTACTTGTCCCTTGATGGCTTTTCGTTCCACATATTGAATATCATATTCACTAAGGATTGTAATCCATTTTGCTAAACGTCTAGTCAATGTTGCTCAACTCAAGAGGTACTTCAAGGGATCGATCTTAGCTACCAAATGTGTCTTATGGTTTAACATGTAATGCCTTAATTTTTGGGCTGCAAATACAACTGCCAAACAAGAACGTTCAATGGGTGTGTAATTTAGCTCATACCCCACCAGTGTTCGACTGATATAATATATGGCCCTCTCTTTTTCTTCATAGTCATTTTGTGCTAGTAATGCTCCCAGTGTTGAAGTAGTTGCAGAGATGTACAAAATTAATGGTTTTCCTTGGATAGGAGGCATGAGAACTGGAGGTGACAATAAATACTGTTTGATTTGGTTGAATGCTTCCTGACACTTATTTGTCCACACAAAGGGGATCCCTTTGCGTAGAAGATACTGGAATGGTTGACACCTATTTGCGAGTTGAGCAATAAACCGTCTGATGGATTGAAGTCTACCTTGTAGCATTCTTAGGTCACTGATTCCCTTAGGAGGAGGCATGTCCAATATAGCTTTGAATTTAGCGGGATCAACTTTAATTCCTCTATGGGAGACTATGTATCCCAATAACTTGCCTTATACTATTCCAATCTCCTGAAAACTTTGTCTAATATTGAAAGGTGGTCTTTTCTTGTCAATGACTTTTCCAAAAGGTCATCTACATAGTCCTCCATTAATGTGTGTATCATGTCGTGGAATATTGTTGTCATTGCCCTTTGATATGTAGCACCTGCATTTTTAAGACCAAACGACATTACAGTCCAACAATATGTACCCCAAGGGCATGTGAAAGCAGTTTTGTGTTGATCTTCAGGGGCAATGCGAATCTGATTATAACCCGAGAAACCATCCATAAGGGACAACATCTCATATCCAATTGTAAGGTCCACAATGATGTCAATGTTCGGCAGAGGAAAATCATCTTTAGGACATGCTTTATTGAGGTCTCAAAAGTCTGTGCATAGACAAATCTATCTAGTATACTTAGTGACAAGTATGAGGTTGGATATCCACTTAGCATAGTCAATTGATTTGATAAAACCCACATCCAACAACTTTTTAAGTTCAACTTTAACCAACAATGCCACTTGTGAGTGCATTTTTCTTAACTTTTGTTTTACTGGCTTGGCATCTAGCAATAATGGCAAGTGATGCAATACTAACTTAGGATCTAATCCTGGCATGTCGGCATAAGACCATGCAAAGTTTACCTTGCGTTCTGAGAAGAACTTTTGAAATACTGGTTGTTCAACCTCTGTCAATGATGCCGCAAAGAGGACCATTTTGGGGTCTTCCACAATAGCTATATTAACTGGTATGGTGTCTTCTACAAGAATCGCTGATTTTTCTCTATCCATGGGGAGAAAGTCCAATCCTCCACCCTTAGGTGCCTCAGGGAGGTTTTCACCCTCGGATACGTCCTTTATTTTTACTATTTTGTCGTTAGAAGGTTCCTTTCGGTTTTCACCTAGAGACGTATTATTTTTTACTTTATTTTTCTTTTTAATTTTGCAACTAGAGGATGACACAGTCTCCCCAAAATAAGCAGCACAATCCAAGTCAATGGAAAATCCAGCTTTGTGATCCCCATTTGGAATGCCCTCACGTAGTCCGAGAAATTTTGCTAAAGCCTCATCATTTTGAAAAGTGTCCATTACTGGTGGGCCTTGTTGGTTCCAGTCAATTAGGTCAGGGTAAACTAAAGATATCCCATCATTAGCATTTGCAAATTGAGGAGAAGACAAGGAGAGCATGCACATGGATGTTGAGACATTAAAAATGAAATTGTCATCATCTGGCTCTATGTCAGATTCTATCCAGTATTCTCCTTCACTTGTTTCATACTCACCAGCGAAATAAGGGACAAAGGGAGTAGCATTAGAGTCAGGATCAATTGTGGCAAGTGACAGTTCAGGTGGTTCTAAATGACTGCCATCAATTTGGAATGACTGGGTTGGTATGTCAGGACTGGGATGAATGGGGATAGAACATGATCTGGACTTTACATCATTTGATGTTGTATCAATCTTAAACATTTTCCAGAATCGTTCCTCCAATGTAGGCTCGCTAGGTTCAAGGAATAATTCATCAAGACAATAGTCACTTAAGGATCGTTGAGAGCCAAATTCCCATTCGTGAGAGTCAGTTTTAGAGGAGGTGTCCTCAGTTGTCTCAACACAGTCTGAAGCATACACTAACTCACATGGAAGCACATTGGTAATCGGATTGCCAGATTCTCGTGGACCTAACCCTAACCCAAGATGTTTTGGTCTTTCTAAAATTGATAATGGCTCACACCTTCCATTTTTATCCTTGCCAAGACCACTTTTTCCATCATAACCTTTTTCTTTTATCATGTTGTATCCTTTTCCATATATTATTACTGGCAAGGGAGTTAAGTCTCGTGGTTCTCTATAAATCCAAGATAGTATATCATATGTGTCCTCTTGACTCATTTCACCCCACTTTATGAAAACTGTATTTGGAGGAACCCTGAAAGTGTCTTTTGCTTGTATTCTAAAACAAGGTTTGCCATAGACTTGGGGAGACTTGGGCATCTTGGTTATGCAATAGGCCATATTTAGCTTATACTCTCCACATCCTTGATCCTGAATCTGGAACCTCAGGTTGACACTTGGAGTGATAAATGAAGTGGAAGGTGTTATGGAAGTGGGCATGGTGGTCAAAGAAGTAGGAGTGGAAGCGATAGATGAAGAAGTGAAAGATTTCACGAGTGTTGAGGGATCAATGAATTTAGAAGGAAAAGATGTCAAAGCTTCCCTATTGATAGGGACTTGACGTTCTGAGACACCCCGTAAGTTGGTACAATATTGGAATGGATCAAGGTCTCCGTATATAGTAATCTCAGTTACTTCAAAAGGAAACTTCAAGCATTAGTGATATGTGGAGGGAATGGCTTTCAAAGCATGGATCCAAGGTCGATCGAGTAAAATGTTGTATTGTAGGTCCAAATCTAGAACTTGACAAGTGGTGTCAACAATGACTAGCCCGATCCGAATTGGGAGTGTAATTACACCCCGAGAGGAATGTTCTGCATCATCATATGCCTTGATAACAATGTTTCTTGTGGCATCTACGCAAGCATCAGAAAAGCCTAGTGCCTTGACCAATTTTAAGGAACATATATTCAGTCTTGCTTCGCCATCTACTAAGACTCATCTGACCTTATGTTTATGAACAAAGACTTTGATATGAAGGGCATCATTATGGTTGGATTTGGATGACGAATAGTCTTGGTTAGAAAAGGTGATATGGTGGGGTGTCATGAGATATCCTACCATGGCTTCAAATTGGTTGACATCAATATCTTGAGGAACAGAGGATTCTTGCAGTGTTTTGTCTAGGATGGCCTTATGGGTAGGTGAGATGCGTAACTCCTCAAGAATAGAGATTTGTGCAAGTGTTTTTCCAAGCTGGTCAATAAGATTAAAGTTTCCTTTAGGTTGGGATTACTTGTTTTGTGGACGGGATTGCGACTGTGAAGTGGACGGGCCAGCTATTGTTACCTTTGGTTGTCTAGGGGGAGGAGGGCCGGCTATGGTGATCTTTCCACTGCGAGTGGTGACATTGCATTCAGGGATCTTTCTAATGGTGACCGTGTAGACATGTTCCTTAGTTGTTCTAATGTGATGTATAACAGGTCCCCCTGAATAGTCATATGCAATATGGGCATGGTTGGCTTGAGTATTGTTATTAAGGTTTGACATAGAAGGGTTTCCTAAACTATGATCCTACAGTGGGTTCTTGTGTATTGTATGATCTGCATTAGAGGAAAACTATGGCCTTCCAACTTCAATGATACATTTTTCAATAAGGTCTTGTACCAAATTTTTCAATTGCTTACAAGAAGATGTTTTGTGTCCTTTTATTTGGTGATAGTCTCAAAATGCATTATCATCCCACCAAGATGGTTTAAACTGTCTAGGGTCATATGGTTTGGGGTCCTGAAGTGTGATGACACCATTTTGAATGCATTTCTTGAGTACTTCGTCAACAGGTTCACCCAAAGGGGTATATGTGCGATTTCTAAGGAATTGTCTTGGTTGTCTAGGCTACCCTTGAATTTGATTGTTTTGATTGCCTTGGTTATTCTGATTTGTCTAGATAACATTATCAGCATAGTTTTGTGTCATCATTTATGTGTTTTGTGGTTGTGTCCCTTTTAGAGTAATCATAGGACCCATAGTGTTGATAGCCTGAGCATCGACTACACCATCATTGGTAACATGTTTGTTCTTAACCCAGAATTTGGTTTTGTCAGTAGAAGGAGGGTTTGTATTTGTGTTTTTAGGACCGTATTTTAGTCTTCCTTCAGCTATGAGGGCTTGTTCAACTTGGACACCTCGTTCAACTAGGTCCGCAAAAGTTGTGCAACAATGAACACGCAAGCCATTTTTCAGTGGGCCCATTAATGTTTGTACAAACATGTCAACTTTTTCCTTTTTAGGTATGTCTATATGACAATGACTCACTAGGCCCCTCCATTTTTGAAAGAACGGTAAAAAGGTTTCACCCGAATCTTCTTGTGTGAGTTGGCATAAGTTGGTAATGGAGGTGTCTATGTCAATGTTGTATGTGTAGTTTTTCACAAATTTTTCAGCAAGTTCTTTCCATGACTGTATTCTAGGTTGCAATGTATAGAACCATTCTAGCACTGGTCCTGCGAGGCTTTTATGAAATAGTCACATTAGAAATGTGTGCTCATGAGCAATATCCACACAACTTGTTATGAACTCTCTGATGTGGTCAAGTGGATTTGTTTTACCCTTGTATTTGTTGAAGTTTGGAGCCACATAACCATGTGGAAATAGTGGCATATACAAAGTTGTATCAAAAGGATATGGACATAAGTCATATGGCATTTGTGTCTTCTTGTCAGAGGTTTTCATATTTTCCATCTATTTTTGAAGGTCATCCACTTTTGCTAGCAAGGTGTGTACAATGGGATCATTGGTTGCTTGAAATTAAGGTATGTTTTGTTGATATTGCCAGTTGTGATTGGGGATATGTTGTTGAGTATGAATCTAGGACGAGTATGTGGGAATATGTAACCCTGCCATGTTTGTCTGTATTTGAGGTCCCTAACTTATTTGATGTCCAAAGGTATGCATTTGTTGTGTCATTTGAGTTCCTTGTCCTTGTTGAAAGAATTGTCCATGTGGCATGGTAGTGTTTGGTCCTTGAAAGTGTCTGTGTGGTATATGTGTATTATGCCCTTGTCCATGTGGGATGTTCATTTGTGATGATGTGTTAATGTTGTGTTGAGGGCCTTGAATGAAAACGCGTTGTGAGTTTCGCCCAAAGGGATTAAATGAGGTTCCACCATAAGGATGTGATGAAGATGCCCCCATTGTCATAGATGAAGAGTCGACCATAGGATTTGAAGAAGTGGTTCCTACTGATGTGGATGCAAAGGTGGCTCCTATTGTTTGTGAAGATGATGTGGAAGTTACACATGGACTGTGAAAAAGTAGCTCCTAGCATTTGTGTAGATGATGTGGACATTGTAGGCATGGTCATAGTGGATGTTCCTCCAGTTGCATTAGTTGAAGAGGAGGTGTTTTGATTTATGGTGCCACTAGATGTCACATTAATGGTGGTAGTAGCAACTTGCGTAGTAACAGTAGTGTGATTGGTCGAGGTATTGTTCGTGTCATGTTGGGATGTTGTGTTTTGTGTCGTATGATTAGGAGAGACAGGTCGTATGGTATTAATGTCAAAGCCTTTTGGTAATCTTGTGCCTTGGGCTAAGAGCATAGCGAGGTATCATTTAGGATCATTTAAGACCAATTCTTCTACAAGTGAAGTGAATTCCAGATTTTGGGCTGTTGCCTCTAAGTTTTCAATGTAAACTTGTCCATTTTGGTCTCTTTGTATGAATTGTTCAAAAAGTGGATTTTGAAAAGAATTTGACATGTTCATGGAAGATTGTGCATTCAAATTTCCAAATGGGTCATCAAAGATCTAGTCATTGGGATTGGTGTTGATGTTGGTGTGGTTGTCAAAGTCTTGTCCAAAGTCTACCATTTGCTTTTTCTTTCGTTGAAGTCTTGTCTCCACCATCAAAGGAAATTGCTGAAATGAAGATAATAACAATGCAAGTATGACACTAACCTATGTTTTTGTCTTTTTGTGTGATAAAGGATGACAATGCAATAGGATGATAATGTGTATCTAAGGAAATGTGTAATGTCAAAAAGTCAAAGTGACGATTAGGACTAGGATGATGAGGTGCAAAATAAGGACTAAGATGATTATGTCAACTAAAAAGGAAACTAATGCAAAAGCCTAGGTTCAAAATAACAACTAGGATGAAATAATGTTTTTGGATTTTTTTTGAATAAAGGATGACAATGCAAGACTATTTTTTTGGATTTTTTGACAATAAGGGATGCAATATGACAATGTTGTCTAGAGAAAATGACTAATGCCAAAGGACAATGAAGACTAAGATGACAAGTTATGACACTAATTTTTTATTTTTGTATTTTTGGAGGATGTCAATGCAAGGTGATAATGACGTTTTCCTAAAGAAAATGACCAATGCAAGGTGATAAATTGTTAATAAAGGATGTCAAATGTCAAGGTGACAATGAGGACTTATGTGAAAATGTTGGTTAAGGAAATGACCAATGCAAAGTCTAGATGCCAAATGAGAACTATGATGACAATATTTTGGATTTTAAAGATATGCAAGGTGAGGACTAAAATGATTTGAATATCTAAGGTATGCAAATGCAAAGGTCTAAAATGATTTGGAAAAAAGGTTTCCTAACCACCCTATGCTTGATCTATGTCTCAATTTTGGAATATCAAAGGACTTGTTTGAAGGGCTAAATGACAAGGACAAATGACAAATGAGTCTTCCTAACTAGACCTTTGAGTTGGAAGAATCTAACAAAAATATAATGACTAAAGGAGATAACGATGTCTAAGTCCAATGATAACCTAATTTCGAAAGTCAAGATTTTGCAAAGTGAGGTAAGGTTGTCCTAATCCAAAATATGCAAAATGAGATGAGGACCTAAGTTTTTGGTTTATGACCGAAAATGCAAATGGTGAAGCTTAAAGATAAAGCTAAATATTTGCAAATATGACCCTATGGTAAGATGCAAACTAAAATGCACAAGGAATGAGAGATTTGAGCAATTTCATGATTTGGTTTTGAAAAAATACTTCTAGGTTGAGACTGTTGTTTTGATGTTTTATTGAAAAGTCTAAGTTGGCTGAGGTTTTGTGTCTAGATTTGTGAATATTTTGTATATTTTTTGAAAATCTAGAAAACACTTGACAAGCATGATGTTTTGGTGTACGCAAACACACATGAGACAAGCACAATCCTAATAGACCAAGGGTTTGTATACTTGATATAGCCCACCGATATACCCCAGATTGGTGCTAAACACCTTTCCTTCTCGAGAGTGGATAGATTAGAAGTTTGGTGGCACTGACTCCCCTCCACGGCTCATTAACATCATTCAGGCACACAACTTTGGATTCTTGGGTCATCACTTCCCAAAAACTGCTATCTCTACTCAAGAGAGTCAGTAGTGAGTATCTTCGGGCATGATACTGTACCCTGCACTATACCAAGCAATGACTGAAAATGGTTGGCCTCTAAAACAAAAGGTGTCTAGTTAGGGCATCTGTTCAAGTGGCCACACATGGGGCGAGAGATTAATCACCAATTAGGTGGCACTCCATCCTGAAGAGGTTACGCTCAACAGGGTTTATGGGAGTACTACTTCATCTGTGTGACACATCCACACTCGTGGTACTTGAACTTTCCTCAAGCACCCATTTTATATCCCGGCTGGAAGTGGCTTGGCTTTAGCCTGTTACCGGTCGAGTTGTCCCTTAAGGTGAGTACTTTTTCCCTTAAGGCAGACTCATTTCTAGAAATAATAACCGTTTCTCTTACACCTAGGATCACTCTAAAGTGAAAGAGGAGAGGATAATTTGATTATTAAGTCATGAGGGTGACAAAAAATAAGGTGGGTCTAGTTTTCTGATCACCTAATTTTCACAAGAAGAGAGCATAATCACCTACCACCTTCAAGCACAGTTAGAAAAAATCCAGCACATGTTCATTTTAATGCACCAATGGAAGTGTTCCTAACTAGAAATCACAAACACCTTGTTTGAGAAATGAGTCTTCGACTAACGGAGTTGCAAAACCACAAATTAGTAGTTTCATAAATGTCTTGGACCAACGAAAAAGCTGCAAAAAAAACTAAGTTAGAACAAAAGATTAAAAACCAAACTAAAAGTTAGTAAATAATTAAATTAGAAAATAAAAAGACTAAACTAAGAAAAAAGAATTAAAGAAAACTAAAAACTAAGAGCTCAATTTTTTTGTTGCTCCAAAAGAAGCAGTTTTGGGAGCCCCATTCCAAAGCCACACGCTACAAACAAAAGATTAGTAAACCAAAAAAAAACTTGAATGAAAATAGCAAACTAAAAATAGTGATAACTTTCTCACAACTAAACAAAACTTTAAATTGTAGATATCTATGGAAAGCTAAGACAGAACTTCAAAACCCAAAAAACATTTTGCAAAATTCTACACAACAAAAGTATTATAAACAAAAAAAAATTCAGATTTTAATAACTAAATCTTAAAAAGATGCAATCAGTAAAATGGCCATAACTTTATCAAATCTTAACGAAATTTCAAACCGTTTAATGTTTTGGAAAGCTGAAAATGATACCTACAAAACCCGGAAAATATTTTAAAATATTTGATGTGTCCATTCTTTTGTGCTCAAATGAAGATGACAGAATTTCGTATGCATTCTTGGCTGTAATCTACAAAACAATGAAAACAAACCAATTTCTCTGCAAAAATTATAAGATTCACACCGAGTTCACCAAATGTGAGATAGGGTTAGAGAATAAAATAGAATAGACAAAGTGACAACCAACACTTCTAAACTATTAACCTCATCCAAACAAGAGAAAACAAAGTAAGAATAAGGAAAATAAAACATTAAATTAAAATACTCCCTATGCTTGAAATTGAATCACTTCTCTTGCTCTCCTATTTCTCCTTTTGCAAATATTCCCTTAGATTTGTAGTGTGACTTGTGCAAATACCTACAAATGATAAGTAGAAAGTTGGAGAAAAATAGCTATTAAGTTGAAAATGGAGAAGGAAGGTTGCTTTTATAGACAACCATTCGAATGGACGGCTGAGATTAATCTTCTAGAAAGATTCCAAGATCAATGGATGGGAATTCATGAGAGGGATGTTACGAAATGGATGGTTGAGATTAAGTCTTAGAAAAGATGCCAAGATCAATGGTCCAGAATTGATGCACCAAAAATATGTTATTCTTTGAGG
>VDFB02000013.1:104835302-104917577 GCA_007258455.2 Sequoia sempervirens
TCTCCCACTCTCTACCACCCTTTCCCACTCTCTCCCACCATCTCCCTCCCTCTCTCCCACTCTATCCCACTCTCCCACCCTCTCCGACCTTATCCCACTCTCTCAGGTCACTCTCTCACACACTCACTCCATCTATCTCTCTCCACTATACCCTTACCATGAAACCCTAAACCCTTATAACCCTCTACCATAAACACATAACCCTTAAACCCTCTACCATATACCCTAAACCCTAAACCTTTAACCCTTAAAACCTCTACTATCTACCATTAACCCTTAGGTCTATGTGTACACAAATCGGATATCTGATTTGAAGAACTAAAATCATACCATTGCAAAACATCGTAAATTTTTATAATGAATCAAATATCATATTATAATGGATATCAGATTTGTGGGCCATAGAAAAGCCCCATGTGGGTCATTTTGTGCATTCCAATGGACCCTGCATTCTGTTTGCAGGTGACAAACACATGGTTTCAGACAGGAAGGGACAAAGATCAAATTTTTGAAGCATCTTCTATTGAAATTTGTCATAAGGAATTATTTTTTAGCATCTTTTATGAGGTATAATGGGGAGCAGCAGTCGTCGAAAGCAAAAATGTAAGAGAAAGCTTACAAAAGAAGAAATTGAAGCATATAGACAAAAAGATAGAGAAAGTCATAGGAAGAGAAGACAAGGTATGTTAAATATTGGTGAGCCTAACCCCTATGGTCTTTCAAGTGGAGGAAATTGAAGATGTTCAAGGTGAAAATATTCAAGGTGAAAATGTTGGAATTGAATATGTTGAACATGATATTAAAATTACGAATGAAATTATTGAAATTGATAATGAAAATGTTCAAGGTGAAAATGTTGGATTTGAAGATGTTGAACATGATATTGAAATTCAGAATGAAAATATTGCAATTGATAATGAAAATGTTCAAGGTGAAAATGCTGGATTTGAAGATGTTGAACATGATATTGAAATTGGGAATGAAATTATTCAAATTGATATTGAAAATGTTCAAGGTGAAAATGTTAGAAATGAAGATTTTGAACATAATATTGAAGCAAGTGTAAGTATGTTTCACCAAATTACATGAGAAATGAAGAACCTTGTATGGAAGAAAGACATATTCCAATTTCAAGACCCTCCAAGAACCCCTAAATGGTTACTTGAATTTAGTAGAGAATATTATAAACAATTTTTGAAGGCAAGAGGTCAACACGAACTATTTGGTTGTGGGCTAGAAGACTTTTCAACCAATATTTTAGTGATAAGACATTGACCGAGCAATGCCAACTTTTTGTACAATTGCTAAAGATGCAAAAGATGAGACCTTTGCTAGCCAAATTGAAGATTTGTGTGAACAAGAAGACTGAAAAAAATTCTATTATTGTCAAAAATATTTTTAATGCTCTCAAGTCTATTGGAAAAACTAACAAGGAAAAGGATAAGAGAGCTGCTCAGAGAGTCATTACAACTGCCCTAGTAAGCCATCAATTGAAAAAGGCTCGCTTTATGAGACAAACTTGTATTGATTTTGACATAAATCATAAAACTTTGGATAGAGGAATTGCAAGAAGAGAAAGAATAGATGATCCTCTTGAAAATGATGCATGGGATTTTGCCGGGAGGATTCCACGTGTTCATAAGAAGCTAACCGATAATGTAAAGCAGGTAATTCAACAATTTTGGCATGATAACTCTAGAGTATCACCCAATGCAAAGGATGTTTTAAAGTTAAGAATTGGAAATCGAGACTGTACACCACATCCTAAATATTTCTTGGAATCAAGCCAAACAATGTTGTTCAAAATTTTTATTGAAACACATAAAAATATGGAAATCTCGCAAAGGAATTTTGAGGGTTTGAAGCCATTTTATTGTGTGCCTCTTAAGATTCGTAATACTTGTTGCAAATACCATGTGGAGTTTTCAATGTACCATGAGCTATTATGTTATATCCGTTCTACTTTGCATACTAATGAAATGTTGCGGGAGTGTGGTGCAATGCATCTTCCAAAATCATCAAGGGACTTGCTAGATCTATTTTTATGTTCTAGAGATGATGGTTGCTTTTTCTATAGAAATGATTGTTTAAATGCAAAGTGCTCACAATGTGGTGGCTTGTCAAAGTTTGTTCCATGTTTTCATGAGAGTTTCGAACATGAATTTGGAAAGAAGCTTGTTGAGAAAAAGAGATATGAGATGGTAAAATATACTTTGCAAAGCGGAGGTGAAGGTTCTAGATGTGAGTTGGTTACAAAAGAATGCAGTGTTGTTGATTTTATTTCAGATTTTAACAACAATCTTTTCTACAAGTATGCAAGGCATAGTCATAGGTCTTAGTGGTTGGATCAACAATTTAGGATGTGTAAGGACTCTTTTTTTATTGGCACTATTAAATCAGTGGTTGAATTTGCAGAAAACTACACATTGCAACCACAAAATGAGGTACAATCTCAGTATTACAATTCCATTTAGATTGCTATTTTTGTCCACATAACATTTATACATGCACCTGATAGTACAGAGGAGGATCAAAAGATAATCAAAGTATCATTTTTATATGAGTGATGATAGATATCACTCGTTTGAGTATGTCCAACATTGTTTCAAGATTTTTTTTGAGTTCTTGCAGGAGAATGATATAGCATGGGGCCGACATCTAATTTGGTCAGATAATTGCACAAGTCAATTCAAGAATGCTCGTATGTTTTATTGGTTGAGTAGAATGCATGTAGAGAGGGGTCTACCTCATATTTGGAATTTTTTTGAAGCTAGACATGGTAAAGGGGAGCATGATGGAGTAGGCACATGTGTAAAGAGAGCTCTAGTTAAGGAGCAATTAAAGATTTCAGGAGCAAAATTTAGCAATGCACATTCTATAGTTGATTGGTGTAGTTCAACATTGTCACAGGGAGGGACACTTGATTCAACAGTGCGCAGATTCTTTTGGTTCATTAAGGAGGGTACAGTGGGAGGCATATTAGATTATCATACAATCAAAGATTCTTCAAAGATGCATTCATTTCAAAGCTCAGATGCAAGCACATGGACCATTTGGACAGGAGAGTTGGCTTGTTTTTGTTAGAGTTGTATTCAGTGCGAGTGGGATCAATACAAGTCAAGTGAGTGGGTGGATACATGGGTACCACAATATCTAACTCCTTTATCTCAAACAATATCCATGACAAATGACACAATGGAAAGTTTAGTTGATTACGACTTGCTTTCAGATTTTCTACAGCTAGGATATATTTTTGTAGTTGTTGCACTGTAGGGGAATGAAGAGAGATTAGACTATTGGTTGGCTCGATGTGTGTGGGTAAAACATAAGCTAACACAATCAATGGAAGATGATGATGGTTTCATGTATCCTACAGGTTCAGTTGTGGTTGTAGGAACTTGGTTGCGAACATACATGATTAGAAAGAATGGAATACTTGCATTTGAAGACCACGAGAAACACAAAACCATTCTCATGTATTCACACCTTGTTATAGCAATAAATGTTAAGTTGTTGAAGTATCACGGGAGACCAAAGAAAAAAAAACTATGGACACTTAGTAATGTTGATCATGAAGCAATATTGGATACTCTTAAGAAGAGAGATGACCCTTCAGGCACACTTGAATAGCATTTTCAAGAATGGAAGGTAGAATGCTTATGTTCATTATGATTAAGTTCATTAGTGTTCTTTATTTAATACTGATATTTTATATACTATTGCAATGCAGGTGTCTTTAATAGTGATATTTTGTATGCACTTTGTGAAAATTTTGGCAAGATTGATCATGGAACTCTTGTAATAGCCAACTCTAATCCTTTAGAAGAGGTATCGTCTTTTATAGTTTGCATCACTAAGCCATCCATCATTCAAGTTGTTTTGATTAATATAGCTATGTTGGTCTAAAGCATATTTTCTATTGTGACAATATAAGATTTCTCATTTTACCACTTTTTCGCGATATTCTTTTGCCACGATTGATCATGGACCTACTACAACAATGGCATCTAATCCTTTGAAGAGGTATGTGTCTTTTATAGTTTGCATCACCAACTCATCATCATTCAGGTTGTTTAGATTAATATAGATATGTTAGTCTAACATCTTTTCTATTGTGACAATATAGATTTCTCATTTTCCCACTTTTGCGATATTCCTGGCATGATTGATCATTGACTTACTACAACAGTAGCCAGATTTGATCCTTTTAGAGAGGTATGCAACAGATTACAACAATATAGATTGGTTATTCGAAGCATCTTTTATAGTTTGCATTACCATCTCATCATATTTTGTGTCATTTAGAATAATATAGATTGGTTATTCTAAGCTACCTTGATGGTTTGTACAGGTGCTTGTCAGTGCAGAACATGAACATACCACTGTTGTTGAAGACTATGCCCTAAATGCCTCTAATAGGAAAATTTTGTAAAAAATTCTCAAATTGGAAACAATGTAAAATGGTCATAATTGTGTATGGGCATAATCTATACCCAATGATGTTTTTTGAAATATGGGTCAAATGTCTGGCATTGTATAAAGGGTATGTTTAAAATGTAAAGGGGCCTATATTTTGGAAACTCATACGTTTTGTAAAGGGGTCTATTTTTGTACTTAATCGAGCTACAACTGAAGGTTTTCTTCCTGGTTCTTTCCTGTTAGTATACTCATTTGAACCAGGTTTTGGAATATTTCACATTTATATATAATAAATTATAGTGGCTTGCAACTTTTTCTCCTTAAACCCAATTCTTTAATTCACAAGGGTGACCTCATAGTCATAAACCTATTCCCTTTCATTTTAAAATTCAAAATGAAAACTTTTCGCTAAGTGGTGGCATTCACCCACTTTGAGTTGACTAAACACATGTTTGGCATAATTTGATGATATATGCTAGCATTAATAACATACAATATATTCATTATAATCATGAAAACATATAGGTCATCAATGGGAGTCACAAAATCATTGCCATCAATAAAATTGACCATCTCTCACATGTAATGCTTGGGAGTTACATTGGGAGAAGTGGATCATCTTTCCATAATTCTATGGGTTCCTACTTAGTTGATATGTTCATAGTGGAGGGCTATCTTGAGTGTTATCATAATTACACGTTGGGGTGGTTTGTGGTTTTAAACTATCAAGAATGGTTTTGGTGGCAATTAGTTTGGGGAAACCACTTACATGGTTTTATCTTCCCATTGCTTTGTATAAAAACTTTATGTAGAAACATTATTACATGTCTTGACATTATTTCAAGAGTGGAAGGCGTGGAGAACTGGGTTTTGAAATAAAATGAAGAGTTAAAGGTCCAAAAATGGTGGTTTTTTTCACTTGAAAATAGAGTTTTTACCCTAGGGTTTGCAAAAATATTTGAGATACCAGAAGTTTCTTTGTTTTCTAAGCATATTGGGGCCTAAATAAAGGTTTCTAAGGTGGTGGGAAAGTTTGAAAGGTTGTGGAAGTGCTACATCCAATAAACCCTCAAGAATTACACTAAAAACAAGGGTTTTTTGATTTGACGGTTACAGGTCCATACAAATGGAATCCAATTGTAGAAGCTTTGTTTTCTTGGCAATTTATTTGCTGTCCCAAGGTTTTAGGGGTCTGTGTGGTGTTTGAAGGTATGTTGCTTTGCATTTTTGGGCTAATTGAGTAGCCTGCTCAAGGGTGAATGTATAGGAAGTCAACGCTGGTCTAAAGGAGTCTATGTTGTTTCTCATATATGTTGTGTAACTTGGATATGGGTGTTTGAAGCAGTCATGTGTTCATCTGGTGTTTTGGAAAATTGTGGAGTAATTGGACAAAAACTAGTTTCTCACTATTACAAGTGTTTGAGGGGGTTAAAGAGGGAAATGTGTATTTAGTTGTTTTTCAAGTTTTAAAATAGTTTTGGACTGTCCAAAGAGGTCAGAATAATCTTGTTAGATGCCTCAAATAGGTGGGTTGCAAAGAGTTTGTGATTGTGCCCTTTTGTCTGCATCAAATTTTCACTTAATTTGACTCGATCCAATGTAGCTCGGAGTGATTCGGCGTATTTGGGTGGAAGAGAGAACCATACCTAGCGTAAACGTACCCATCTGGACATGTTGGAACAGTCTGTTTGGTCGTACGAGCTGCGGAATGAAAGTTGCACCACTTTGCAACTTTACACTCCTTACATCTGGCAACTTTTCCCTCCACTGAAAAGTCATCACCACAGGAAAATACCTCTGAGATAGAAAAAACTGAGAGAGGTTTTTGTAGATGGTTCCAAGATGATCCCATAGCCTTGGATGGAGAGTCTGTAAGCATCACGGTCTCTAAGAAATAGACCTTCAAAGTTTTCTTCCTTTTAGCACTTTGGACTCTTAAGGGAAATCATCGGTCCAATGTAGCTCAGAGTGATTCAACTTATTTGGGTGCAAGAGAGGACCATCCCTAGCGTAAACATACTCATACAGATGTGTTGGAATAGTCTGTTTGGTCATACGAGCTGCAGAGTGAAAGTTACACCACTTTGCAACTTTACACTGTTTGCATCTAGCAACTTTTCCCTCCACTGAAAAGTCATCACAACAGGAAAATGCCTCTAAGATAGAAAAACCGAGAGAGGTTTTTGTAGATGGTCCCAACACGATCCCATAGCCTCAGACAGAGAGTCTATGAGCATCACGGTCTCCGAGAAATAAACCTTCAAATATTGTTGCCTTTTAACACTTTGGGCTCTTAAGGGAAATAGCCGGTCCAATGTAGCTCAGAGTGATTCGACGTATTTGGGTGCAAAAGAGGACCATCCATAGCATAAACATACCCATCCAGACGTGTTGGAACAATCTATTTGGTTGTACGAGCTACAAAATGAAAGTTGCACCACTTTGCAACTTTACACTGCTTACATCTGGCAACTTTTCCTCCACTGAAAAGTCATCACCACAGGAAAACACCCCCGAGATAGAAAAATACAAGAGAGGTTTTTGTAGATGGTCCCAACACAATCCCATAGACTCAGACGGAGAGTCTGTAAGCATCACGGTCTCTGAGAAATAGATATTCAAAGATTGTTGCCTTTTAGCACTTTGGACTCTTAAGGGAAATCGCCGGTCCAATGTAGGTTAGAGTGATTTGACGTATTTAGGTGTAAGAGAGGACAATCCCTAGCATAAACATACCCATCCAGACGTGTTGGAACAGTCCATTTGGTCGTATGAGTTGCGGAGTGAAAGTTGCACCACTTTGCAACTTTACACTGCTTGCATCTGGCAACTTTTCCCTCCATTGAAAAGTCATCACCATAGGAAAATTCCCTCGAGATAGAAAAAACCCAGAGAGGATTTTGTAGATGGTCCCAACATGATCCTATAGCCTCAGACAGAGAGTCTGTAAGCATCACGGTCTCTGAGAAATAGACCTTCAAAGATTGCATCCTTTTAGCACTTTGGACTCTTAAGGGAAATCGCTGGTCCAATGTAGCTCAGAGTGATTCAGTGTATTTGGGTGCAAGAGAGGACCATCCCTAGCGTAAACGTACCCATACGAACGTGTTGGAATGGTCTATTTAGTCATACAAGCTGCGGAATGAAATTTGTACCACTTTGCAACTTTACACTACTTGCATCTAGCAACTTTTCCCTCCACTGAAAAGTCATCACCACAGGAAAATGCCTCCAAGATAGCAAAAAATGAGAGAGGTTTTTGTAGATGGTCCCAAATTGATCCCATAGCCTCAGATGGAGAGTCTGTAAGCATCACGGTCTCCGAGAAATAGACTTTCAAAGATTGCCTCCTTTTAGCACTTTGGACTCTTAAGGGAAATCGCCGATCCAATGTAGCTCAGAGTGATTCAGCGTATTTGGGTCCAAGAAAGGACCATCCCTAGCGTAAAAGTACCCATCCAAATGTGTTGGAACAGTCTATTTGGTTGTACGAGCTGCGGAGTGAAAGTTGCACCACTTTGCAACTTTACACTGCTTGCATCTGGCAACTTTTCCCTCCACTGAAAAGTCATCACCACAGAAAAATGCCCTCGAGATAGCAAAAACTGAGAGAGGTTTTTGTAGATGGTCCCAACATGATCCCATAGCCTTAGATGAAGAGTCTGTAAGCATCATGGTCTCTAAGAAATAGACCTTCAAAGATTGTTTCCTTTTAGCACTTTGGACTCTTAAGGAAAATCGTCGGTCCAATGTAGCTCAGAGTGATTCATCGTATTTGGGTGCAAGAGAGAACCATACCTAGCGTAAATGTACCCATATGGACGTGTTGGAATAGTCTGTTTGGTTGTACAAGCTGCAGAATGAAAGTTGCACCACTTTGCAACTTTACACTACTTGCATCTAACAACTTTTCCCTCCACTGAAAAGTCATCACCACAAGAAAATGCCTCTGAGATAGCAAAAACTGAGAGAGGTTTTTGTAGATGATCCCAAGATGATCCCATAGCCTTAGACAGAGAGTTTGTGAGCATCATAGTCTCTGAGAAATAGACCTTCAAAGATTTCTGCCTTTTAGCACTTTGGACTCTTAAGGGAAATTGCCGGTCCAATGTAGCTCGGAGTGATTTAGCGTATTTGGGTGCAAGAGAGGACCATCCCTAGTGCTTGATACCCACGTGAGGCGATGTTGGAATGAATTACGTTTGAGAATTACCGATACGATCGCAAAGTGAAAAGTTGTACCACTTTGCAACTTTACATTGCTTGCATCGACATCTTTTCCCTCTGCTTGCAAAGTCATCACCACAAGAAAGTACCTCCAAGATAGCAAAAGCCGAGAGGTTTTTGTAGATGGTCCCGAGGGCGATCCCATAGCCTCATCTGAGAGAGTCACGTAAGCATCACGGTCTCTGAAATAGACCTTCAAAAGATTGCTTCCTTTTAGCACTTTGGACTCTTGAAATCACCGGTCAATGTGGCTGAAGTGATTCGGCGATATTTGGGTGCAAAGAGGACCATCCCTAGCATAATAAGCGTACCCATATGGACTGTTGGAATAGTCTATTTAGTGCGTCTGAGCTACAGAATGAAAGTTGCACCACTTTGCAACTTTACATTGTTACATCGACAACTTTTTCCCTCCAGAAAAGTCATCACCACAGGAAAATGCCTCCGAGATAGAAAAAACCAAGAGATGTTTTTGGAGATGGTCCCAACACGATGCCATAGTCTTGGACAGAGAGTCTGTAAGCATCACGGTCTCTGAGAAATAGACCTTCAAAGATTGTTGCCTTTTAGCACTTTGGACTCTTAAGGGAATTCGCCGGTCCATTGTAGCTCAGAGTGATTCGGTGTATTTGGGTGCAAGAGAGGACCATCCCTAGTGTAAATGTACCCATCCAGATGTGTTGGAACAGTCTGTTTGGTCGTACGAGTTGCGGAATGAAAGTTGCACCACTTTGCAACTTTACACTGCTTGCATCTGGCAACTTTTCCCTCCATTGAAAAGTCATCACCACAGGAAAATGCCTCTAGGATAGAAAAAACCAAGAGAGGTTTTTGTAGATGTTCCCAACACAATGCCATAGCCTTGGACGGAGAGTCTGTAAGCATCACGGTCTTTGAGAAATAGACCTTCAAAGATTTCTGCCTTTTAGCACTTTGGACTCTTAAGGGAAACTAGTGGGCAACCTAGTTAACTTCTTCACAAACTTGGTTTGAAGTAATTTCATTCTATTTTGTGCATTTAAAATGGATTTTTAAGCCTTCCACCCTAAAAGTGACCTCTAAATAACTTCAAACACCTTAACTACCTCATTCTTATTCATTTGTTTTGCAAATAAGCATTTTCATTCCAAGAGGCTGAGCTTTTATTTTTGCTTGTTGGATTGAATGCGGACTGTGACACAACTTTCTTTTTTCTAAAATTGTTCAACATCATTGAACTAAGAATTTATCACACATCTGCAGAGAAACAAAGGAGTACCACAAACTAAAACACATTACACTTCGGTTCTCACTGACTTGATGTACTCTTCAACATCTCTCTTCTCTAAAAGCAACCTCTAAATCACTTCAAACACCTATATTAAGCTACCACTCTCAAGACCAATGTAACAATGATACAAAATAATGCTTTGAGTTTGAAAGATGGGCACTTTCCTACTTTGGGTGGGATTTCAGACTCTCTAATACTATCATGCATTTCTTTCATTCCTTGTGCCTCCACCTCCCACTTCCTTCTCTTGTGGGCCTTTGAAATTTTTCCTTTCCATTCGCATAACACCCTAATACCTTGACCACCACTTCTCAAACCATACATTCCTCTTTGGATCTTTGGGCCTTTTGATGATGTCTTGCGTTTGTAAAAGAGCCAATGGGGTATCCTAATCCTCAAACCCCTAGATCCCCATTGTCTTGTGTCCTAACACCCAAGAATCCCATCGCCTGAACCCTTGATGTTGGACCTTGGGATAATTATTTGCTTGAACTTAAAGCAATCATTTCCCTAGATCTCCACACTCAAGCATGCACTTTCACAAAACCTCACCATTTGAATGGACTCCACCCATGACCATGACTAACCAAGAATGCAATTAATGAGCCCAAATTTGAATGTGAGAAAATGGCAAGAAACTTTGGACCCATGTTAGGCCTTCAACCTCTATATAAGGAATAAAAATTCATTAGTTTGGATAATATTTGGACATCATCTCAACAAATCCAAAATTGCAAAGTCAGACACTTGTGTTCACTTGTTGAATCTAAGGACAAAAACCCTTAGGTTATGGAGATTTTTCAATGAAACCCCATTGGTTTCCTAGAGTTTGGAGGATGAAACTTGTTTGGATTTGTGAGGGAAATTTCATAGAAAGGTTGCATCTGTACGCCAAGCATAGTGGATTTCAGCATCCCAATATTTTTCTAATTTTTTTTTTGATCATTGTAATCTTGGTTATGAGCAAACAATTGAAGCAAAAAAATTGTAATCATGAAGTGAGTTATTTGAATTAAATACTCTATTCCAACCAACTTATATGTGTAGATCTATTTATCATATGTGAATGTTTTAGATCTAAATATCTTGTTTAAATGTTTTGGCTGATTTTCATTGAATTATTCCAAATCTAAGAAATTTGTATGAATAATTTAGTTAAGGATCATTGCATTTATCATTGAGCCTATGGTCAAATGTTCTCATCCTATGACATAAGTCTTGAATTTCTTTAATCAATTCTGACAAGTCATGACCTCTTGATTGGGAAGGCTGTAACTCCCCCATTCATTCAGACAACCAAATGTATGTTTGTTGACAATATCAAATAAAACCTCCAACCAGGGTCTGCTAGTGTAGGGAGAAGCAATGCATGAACTTTTCTTTTTGGTTTGGGCTAAATGTGTTTAGGACAGGCCCTGAGAGGGTTGTATCAAAGCCCAAGAGAGAGGTATGTTGAGGAAGAAAATATAGAAATTATAGTGAAAATGTGCATTAGCATGTCTCATTTTATTTATAGAAGAAAGTACAGTGCACAACAATCAAGCAAAAGCTAAAATCCATCTATGAAATAAATTACTCACTATCAAAACTAACCTTCAAATTAAAGAAGAATTTAAGAAGCTATATTTTCATATAGCTTCTTCAAATGTATTTAAATTATTGTACAAGGAACATAAAATATTAGAGATGCACTTTCCAAGCAATGTTGTTTTCCTATCGGTTTATGTAAAACATAATTATTGTGGGGATTCTACTTAAGATTCAATTAATCAAGGAAATCAGAAATGTTTTGGAGTTTTGTTCTACCAATGCAATTATTTTCTATACTAGCCATTATGGAGAAGCGGTTTATACAAATTTTCTTTGTGAAAAATACATTGTGATTAAATTATTTGTTTAAAAGTTATGTCTTGCTTTTTATTTTCTAAAAGAATCCATATTTAGATGGTGTTGTAGTCAGATAAACATCTATTTTTCATAGAGCTCACAACTTTTAATAGTATTCTTTTCCTAAATTTCTAGGTCAAAGTGCATGATGATGTCATTTCATGCCTGCAAATAATTGAATCTTCTAGTCAACAAATGGTCACATCTTGGGATGGAATGATTAAAATATGGAACATTGATGAAGGTAGAGGTAGTTGGGCAACAACTTTTGGCTCATCTAAGAAGACACAAAGTTCTAGTAAGTATATGAAGAATGGTCATATGATATATTATTAGTATTCATATGGGAGTCTAGCCATATTAATTTTTTGAAAAAGGTGAATTTATGCTATATAAAAAAATTGATGGTTACAAATGGACCACCAAATTTACTAAGGCATGGGAAAGTTGACAAAGAAGAAAATCAGATGGTGTGGGGTTAATCATATGAGTATCTAGTTGTTACTTATGCAATGTGAAATAATGCTTTGAGTTTGAAAGATGTACAATGCAATGTAATCAGCAATATGAATATAAACTACATAATATTTAACCATTATTTTTATGCTATTGTACATTGATATTTAACCATTGCTTCAAAGAGCTTAATCATGCACATGAGGAGGAAAATAAATTTCGATCGTCAACTTCTATATATATCAAATTATCCAATAATCAAGTGTATGTCCATATACAAAAATGGCATCAACGCCAACTCAAACAAAGTTTTACAATATGTGGCATATGCCATCTCGATATCTATTCAAAATTTACATGCCAAAATGTCTATCTCATCCTAAACTATTGTGGATCATCAAAATGGAGCCTCTTTGAAGCACTCATTGGCTTTGAAGGTAGCTGCACAAGAAAAAGTGAAACCATAATTGAGATTAGTAATACTATATAATTTAAAATTGAATAATTAACATAAAAATCAATACACATTGAATTATAATTAAACTCTAAAATTGAAATCTTGATTACCTGAAATATACGTCTCTTTGAAGGGTCAGGAGTCCTAGAATATACCCCTCTCAAATAACTAACCAAACCAAATTTTGTAACGTCAATCTATATATGTGAACAAAAACATGAAATTGATCCAAGTTAGCATATAATTTTCAGTAATAAGAACATATTTACCAAGCACAAAATAAAATAAACACATAGCTCTTTAGGTTGATCTTTTTCTGTATCTCCTTTAGGTGTCTCAACACCTCCTCCTTGAGGTGTTTCAACACCTCCTCCTTGAGGTGTTCAAATACCTACTCCTTTGGGTGTTGTGACACTTATCAACAATGATGTATAGCTCACAACCGCCTGTACATAAAAATGACAAGTACATACGAAACTATGAATCTATGTCAATGTATGCATAATCAATACAAGATCTTATAAATTTTAACTCAATCAAATTTGAGTTCAATTACCTTTCCCTTATCTAACACTGTGCCTCCATAGTCTGGAGAGCATCGCACCTCACTCACACTAGGTGTTTCCTACAAGCAGAGAGTAAGATAAACATATAAGTTAATATATAATCTCATTATTGACAATTCAAATGATAAGCAAATATACAATAAAAAAATGTAAATGAGCGAGTGCAAAAATAAATACTGTGTGCATGTCGAGTCCAAATGAAATGGCCCTAGGGGTGCTATCAGTCACCTGTGTGAGATCCTCCTCAGACATTAACTATTAAATAGACCATGTAAACAAATATTAGTACTTGATACTATCTCTTATTAATATTCATTTTTAAAAAAATGCAAGTTATGAATTTATACCTTAAATGTTACCTATGTAACTACTCCAACGTCCACCTCTCTAGCAGGAGAGGACTCTGTAGGGTGTGCTCCACTCCCCTGCATGTGATATGCTATAATCTCCACATCCTAGATGTCATAATTAGAAGTGTCTAATGGATGCTCAAGGGGCTATACAATAGGACCCAAGCATATTTACTGGCATATATTACAAATATGTGGCACACAAATATGTGGACCCGAGGAGGATGATGCAACAGCACTGGATCCATCACCAAGATCACCAGACTGTGGCTGAGCTACTGAAGAAGCATGGGAAACCAAAAGACCACTCAAAGAGTGAATGCCCTAGATAGTTTGTGTGGTTGCATCCTTTGTAATATCTGGATGTTGTACTAGAGGTGGCAGAGGAAGGGGAGGATGAGGAACATATGGGCACCTAACTACTCTAGTTGCCCCTGGCCTATCGTGAGGCATACCTCTACCAATGCCCTGGAAGGGTTTAATGTCAAAGTAATTGACATGATGCCCTAACAAAAACTCAGCATATAATTTTTTAATAAAGTAAAAAGGTACATCAAGATTATTGTTGGGTGGTTTATCAAAAACCATACACCAACTATCCCAAAAGTTATCTACTATGCCCCTATACGTGCACCATTTTATAGAAAGTTTTGGCTTGTTAACATTAACTAGCAAACCATTGCCGGGGTAAATAAATAAAGAGGCTATTTGGGCTTTTGTTATTTGGAGATCTTTCACATCATCATAAGACAATCCACATGCATAATATTCCTTCATGGTTTCTCGCCATGAATGAAATGCATTATGTTGGGTGGAGAGGGTTTCTACATTTGTAATTATTCATGTCAATGTGTTTGAAATATGGGATAATTAAGGGATTTTCTTATAAACATCACAAATTCCCCTCAATTGCTCTAATTTTTCATGAATTAAGTCTTCAATTGATGGCTGCAGAGGTGGTGGAGCATTTGGCATTTCTGCATTTTGATTCTCAGCTTGTGGATTTTCATTCTCAACTGGTGGAATTTGTGCATTCTCATTTTTGGCAGCCATAATGCCTAATTAAATTAAAAAAAATTAATCTAAAATTAGACAATATAAATGAAACACTATTTTTAAATCAAAATCCATTAAAAAAATTCATTTTTTAATCAAAATCTATTTTCAACTCAATTGTTTCATAAAAATTCAATCAAAAACCCTATTTTGAAAAAAAATCCACAAAAAACATTAATTTTTTATCAAAATCCATTCTCAATTCAATTTTTTCATAAAAATTCAATCAAAAACCCTATTGTGAAAAAAAATCCACAAAAAATATTCATTTTTTTTTATCAAAATCTATTCTAAACTCAAAATTTTCACAAAAAATCAATCAGAAACCCTATTTTTTAAAAAGATCAACAAAAAACTACATGAAATTATTCAAATCTAAATCAAAATTGAATCAAATCAAATAAAAATAAAAAAAACTTACCTTTCCAAATTGAGTTTAGCCTAAATCGGATATCCGTTACGTGAAGAATAGATGCACTATGCGCCCGCGGGTTCTTCTCAGCCGAATGACTTCAAAAAAGCAATAGAAGTTTTTAATATATGCCTTTTACAAATTGGATATACGATTTGTAAAAGTAGGTTTGGTGTTTGGTATGGTGACACCCAAGCCAAAAAAAATTCAACACGTTCTTTTCGCATTTTTTTGGTCGATGAAAGACGTGTTTTTTCCCTCATTGCCACTTTTTGGCCCACCATTAACCTGCACATACCCTGGTTAAGCCATGTCATGAACCTGAGTTCTACACTACATAACACAAGGAAAGCAAGGGTGCACACATTGTAATAATCTCTCCCCAACACAAGTGAGGGATTCAAATATGTGACCCAGGCTCTCATACCAATTGTTGCCCAGATGGTTGTCATTGCATGAAAATATCAACCTGTTAATGCCTGATACAACTACCATAGTTAATGAATCCAAGAGAGGTGATTAGGCCATGCCACAAACTTGAGCACTATGCCACACAACACAAGGAAACCAAGGGTGCATACCTTGCAACACTTCTATCCCTTGTGAATCATTGATTAGATTCTTAAGGTTATCCACAAAAGGAATTGTTTCTCCAGCCAAAGACTCAATACTAAAGTATTGTTGAGAGACTTTTAGATCTTGGTCTAATTATTTAAGTTTATATTCTCGAGGACATGGGAAACAACCTCCAAGTCCGCATAAATGTTAGGTGATGAAGAAGACATAGGTAATGTAGGATTAGGAAGAGAATCAAAGATAGACTAAGTAGATGCAACTCCTTGAGTGAAAGAGTTATAAGACTTGGGATCTACACTAGATGTGGTTTTGTAACCACAGGAAGCCATATGTCCAAAAACTATGTAGATCATAGGGGTATTAGATATGGAACATCAGGTCATGAAGCTCATAAATTATTGTAAGTTTCAAAATGATTGAGTACTCATATAATTAAGAAAAATGGATGATAGTGTCAAAAACTAAAATAAATTTCAGAAATAAAACACAAATATATACACATAAATCATAGAGATAGAATTGTGATTAAAATTTAGCCACAAATTAGTTGGAAAATGATAGTGGTGCCCTAGACTAGAGATGCAAGTTTTGGCTAATTTCAAAATATGGAAATCACCTACAGTGTTTAAGGATCTAAACTTGTAGAGGTTTAGGTTTGGTAACAAAAAAAATAAAGGAAATGCACAAAACCTTAATTTTTCTATGTGAAACACAATCATGCATGAATATTTATGATTTTAGAGTAATGTAGTATGTTCAAAAGAAAACTTTTAGAATTTAAAATGCTTGAATTTAATGTTTTTATATTGAAAATACTGAAACGTAACACTTTTTTATCTTTTGAAATGAAAAACACTATGTAAATCTTTACTTTTTCAATGCTTTTCTCTAAAATATGCATGATTTTTTTTCACAAATTAAAAAAACCTAATATTAAACTTATATTTTAAAATGATATACTTAAGATTTCAAAAGCTTTGCAAATGTAACAAACATTGAGTTCACCAAAATGTGATGTGGGAAAAAGGGATATAACTTGGTCTAAATCACATTTTCTCCTACATTACATTTAGAGAAAACAAAAATTAATCACATACACCCACTTGGATACTAACCTCAATGGAAGAGCCAAAATAGTGGATTAGGGTAACTTTGGTTCTTCTTTTGGGGAAATTGATTAGGAGTTAACTAGATTCAAACATGAAAATGTATGTCTAGGTAAACTATGAAGCTACAATAAATTGATGTAAACATAGATAATTACAAAATTAAAAGAAATGCACAATAGAATAGTACAATATAGAGACATAGGAACCTAGCATGTAAATTAGGGTTCAGATTTCTTGGATAGGGGTGGTGGGACCCTAGTCTAGAGAATATAGATCTCAAGAATCAGTGAAAATATCTCAAATGGTCACACTATATAGTTTCTTCCTTCTTGGACTAAGCTTCAAAAATTTTCCTATTGATGATTAACTCTACTTACCCTAATTTGTTAAAGTAGGAGGTTGAAATGCTTGATCTTACAATTAGGTCTTCAAATTCTCCCAAATCCACTTCAGATCTACCACCTACACACAAGATAGGGGAGAAAGGGTTGTGCCATATAAAGGTTTTCCTAAGTCAAGCCCTATTTTGGTGTTTCCAACTCCACAACGACTATGATGATGTAAAGAGTGCTTACCCTCAGTCAAGAAGAGGAAAAATAGATAAAAAAGTGATAAATGACAAGTGCTACAACTTACCACTCATATATGCTTTCCTTGATGGATTCAAGTCATTTTACTCATCTCATGCAAGGAGAATTGATTTCTTGATTCAGGGTCCTACAAGTGTTAGTACTCATAAAACAAATTCACATAAAACATGAACAAATTCACATATAAACTTGATGTATTGCAAACATGAATCTTGACTGATAATAAGTGTTGTAAATTTTTCTTATTTTTCTCTTGAATTTTTTGTTGGATGCTCAATTGATATTCAAATTTCCTAAGATTTCAAATGGTGAAAAATATTTGTATTTATATGCATTAATACATTTTCACACAAAATTAATTTTCAAAAGCCGACAAATGAATTTAAATTTATAAATGTTTTTTATTGGAGGTAAAACATGTTTTGGTGGGACCCCAAAACCCAATACAACCAGTTTTGAAGGGCTCTATAACCTTGTCCAAGGTAGAAAAGGTGCAGATAAGATAAATCAAATACATTCAGTAGCAAAACGACAACAATAATTAATAAGAAGGCATGACTACATAGGTTGCAACAGAAAACAACATAGGGACTAAATCCCTAAACAAACAAATTTTAACTAGGACCTGGAAACCTTAAGTGAACATAAAACCCACCAGCATAAGCCAGGCATCATCAAACCATTTTCTCAAGAGAAACATCACTAAGCCAAGAGAAAAGGGAAACTTAATGGTTGAGAATACCATCAACCCCAAACCCATAGTAAAAAAGCACCAACAAATCCAAGAGCCCCACCTCAATAGGGGAGTTGGAGAGTACACAGAAACACTGAAGCACATCCATCTTCATGTAGCAACACCCTACCAGAGCCAATCCCACCTCCACCTCAATAAGAGGGATCTCCCCTCTATAGGAGAAGAGGAGATGAGATCCCAATCCTCCAAATCCTTCACACAACTACCCAAACAACCTCCACCTCGATAGGAACAAGCTAACCAAAAACTCCACTGAATCTACAACAACTGTTAGGATTAGGTGTTGTACACCTTGCATAATGTTTGTAATATTTTATTTATTTATTATGTGTGTGGTGCACCTAGGGGTTTTCTAGGTGAATGTGCATCACAAGGAGTTATAATGTTGGGGCCACTTTGTTGTATGTAACATTGGGACATGTAATTATTTAATATTAGGGAATAATAATAAAATAATAAAGTGCCCAATATTAAATGTGGGGTCACATGTTGTATAGTTTTGGGCACATGGTTTATGTAATACCACTTGGTGGTTTTGTGGGAGCTTGTTTCTATAAAAGCAACCACAAGGGTAGTTGTTTATGGTTGGACAGTTTGTTGCAGGTTAGCAGGTTGAGCTTGTGCATGTGTGAGGGTTTGAAGCATGGCATGGGATGTGTGGATTCATGCTTGGTCACATGGAATGCATGGATAGCTTGTGCTTTAGAAGTGTTCATGGAGTCTCTGCATATGTATTGTAATGGGTTTTCATTACTGAATAATACATAGAGTGTGGATGCTTTTGGAGGCTGGGTTTTTCCCTCTTTAGGGTTTTCCCAGGGTATATCTTGTGTCATCTTTGATGGGTATGTTGTCTATTCTCTTACATGTTGATGTCGAGTATTTTACTTGCATGTTTTCAGATTTGGGTTATGTGGAAATTGTCATTTCATGGCTGTAAAGTTTCCTTACAAGTGGTGTCAGAGCTTTGGTTGTGGATTGGATAACCCTAGGTTGTATAAGAGAATGAAAGACAATGGCAAGATATAGGGTTTTGCAGGAGTTTTATTGCAGATCTGAAGGTTTTGGGTTTGCTGGTTTGATGGGTAGTTTATAGATTTGGGGTGTGAGAAATTTTTGGCAAAATAGGGTTTCTTGGTTATGTATTCAAATGAGGGTTTTGGGGGTGAGCTTTCACAGATGACCTCCTGGGACAAAATGGACCTCATGGTTGGATTTAGGTTGGCCGAGAGAGAAATTTTGACATATAATATGCCCTATTTTGGTTACAGAAAAAAAAAAAATGCAACTCCTATTCACCATCAGACGTGAAGGCTAGTCATAGAAAAATAAAATAAAATTAAAAAAATCCCAAAATTTTTGTACCAAAACAAAAAAAAAAATTAGAAAAATTAGAAAATTAAAAATCAAAACAAAAAAAAATTATTTTTTGAAAAGGTTTGGGGGTCCGCAGACCCCCACCCCTGTGCCGTACCCGATAGCCTACCAGTGACAGGTATTGCCACTGTCGGCACTGTCAGCTATGGCCGACAGTGCTTAGCCGGTGGGAGGAGCCTGCCAACCGCATGTGGGGTTAAAAAAAAATTATTATTATTATTATTTTTTAATTTTTTCAAAAGTCCGCCATGAAAACAAAGGTCCGCCGGATTTGAAAATAAATTTAGACAGATTTTATTGTTGCGTCAGGTCCGTACGCAGGGCAGAGAATATTCTTTATTTTTGAAAAATTAAACTGGATTTAAATATTTTTGGGATCCGCCACCGCGGCCGGCCAGCTGCCGGTGGAGCCACCGGAGCACCACCCCTGTAGAGCTAATTGGTCATTTTATAGCTGCTTTTTTCAAACAGGCATAACTTTCACCCAGGTTATCGGATTTTCAACTTCTTACAGCCGTTGGAAAGCTGGTTCCAAGCACTACATAGTGGTATAGGTTTTGTTCCATGATTTTGTAGTTTTGATAGTGTTTTTCTTGGTTGAAGTCAGATGTTTATTTTGAGCTTTGAGAGGGCATATCGGGTGCATACGGAGTCGGATTTTGGACTTCAAATAGTCAACGAAAAGCTTGTTCAGAGCACTTTATAGTGGATCAGGTTTGGAGTTATTTTGGCATGGTTTATTTGCTATTTTTTTCTCACCTGAGTTGTTTATGAGTTTCTTTGACTATGGTGATATTGTGAGTTTATGGATGATCAGATCTTGGAGATTTGATGTTGGATTCATTGTATGCTCAGTTGTACATCTTAGATTATTCTCTTTTTTGACATGGTTATCAGCATGTATGTTGCATTGTTGTATCTACAAGTTGTGCAATGTTGTAGGCGGTCTATACTTACTTGTTGCACCTATGACTTGGATATGGGTTGTCTTTGCCCATTGATATTTCAGTGTTGATGCATGTTCAGTTTTAGTGGCTTGGTTTGCTGATTTGGTTGTCATGTTGAGGAGGTGAGATGGTATTACCAGGTACAGTCATGATATGAGATCTATGCAGTTGACTATGATTATGCAGATATGTGGACACGGTTGGGTTGATTTGTTAGCACATTTGGTGGTGATCATGATGTCATGGATGTTTCTTGTGCTTTAGAGACTTTGGCATGTTATGATGGTTTTGTGCAGGTGCATTATTGGTGGTGTTGGATTGGATCTTGATTCAGGTTGTGGCGGTGTATCTTCTTGGTTTGAGGAGATTGGTATCACGATGTCATGGATAGCTTGGTTACACGGTTCAGTGGGAGCTTGTGACAGTGATGGTTTGAAGGTGTATCTTCTTGCTTTAGAGGATGGTTATCATGTTGTCATTGAGAGCTTGGATTCACAGGTTTTTTGTGTGAGCTTATGATAGTGTTGGTTTTGTGCATCATGGTGCCATGGGATTGCTCGGTATCACGGTTCAGTGGGAGCATTTGGCAATGATGTGGATCCATTGTTGATTATGGATGGTTGTCTTCAACAGGTGATCTTTGGTGTCATGGAGGAGCTCTTAGATTCTGTGTGCTACAGTGAGAGTTCTTTGACATCAGGTGTTGGAGATGTTGAGGTATTGTTTATGACTTGTTGGTTTTGATAGGTGATCCTTGGTTGTAGGATGGTTGTGTTATTATGTCATGGTATACTCTTGATTACTAGGTTTAGAGTAGTGGCATGGTACATGTTATGATGATTTATTCATGTGATCTTCTTTTGAGAGGATGTGAGATCATGGTGTCATGTTTATGTTCCTGATTCTACAGTTGGAGCTATGATTTTGATCTTGGTTGGTTCTCTTTGTATTGAGTACATTGATCATTTGCTTGGTGTTTAGCATGGATTGATCGGTTATAGGTGCTCATGGATACTTGGAGACTTAGGTGAGGCTTGGTGTTCTCTTGTGATAAGAGACATGTTTTTGAGATGGTTACTCTTGATGAGGTTTTAGCAGGAAATCCGAGGGAGCCTACACCTTGGTTGGATGTGAGTTCAACATGGACCGAAGAGGAGAGTGTTCTTGGTTGAGTCATGATGACTTGGATATCCTGGAGGAGCATTCTCATTCCCCACTCTTGGTTATCTCGGTGGTTCACTTGAGAGGTATTTCCCATTATTATTTTAGGTGCATTATGTTTATGCTTTGTCTTCTCATGGATATGGATCTTGAGCCATGGATATTTGGTTTCTGGAGGGTTCATTTGAGGAGTGTTGGCATGTTTATCTCCTTGTACATGTTGGGTTTAGGAGATGGTTTATTGGGCTGATTTCCTTGGTTTAGGAATGATTACTTTGAGTTTGATCTTCTTGTTTTGAGATGCTTACATCCATGTTAGTTACATATGTTATCTTTGATCTTGGTGATTGGATGGATGGATGTTGTTATGGATTTTGTTATGGGGAGTTATGGAGGAGATCATACTTGACACAGTTGGCATTGAGAGGTGTGTGTGTAGGAGGACATGCTACAAGTGTTTAGTTTGCAGGTTTTTCTTATCATTGTGGATGTTCCTTGGTACTACATGTTTACTTCTATGAGATGTTGGTAGTAGACATGGTATGCCTTTGTGATGGTGCCTTTTTTGGGATGTTAACAAAGCGACACATTGAATGTGCTCATTCCAGGTTTGCATTCATCTTGACATTGCCCATGCAGTGGGAGCTCCTGGATGTGTATGTCACTTTTGACAGGTTTGCACATGGAGTTTGTTATTGTGGTTTATGGGTGGATATGTTGTTGGCATAAGTTTACTATGTTATGTATACCTTGGAGGTATGGATAGTTGGATGTGTTGGCACTTGCTGTGTGTTGGCATAAGTTTACTGGTGCATATTGGATTCAGTGTTTGTGTTTTGAGATATCAAGTTGAGGCAGGTTTATGCTTCTTTGTGACAGTTAGTGTGACATCTCTTTGGATGTGTTCATATCTTAGTGCAGTTGGTATGCTGGAGGATGGGAGCATTCATGGATGAGATGGTGGTCACCTTGGTTCTTGTTATAGGTTTCTTGATGGAGCACATGGAGCACTTGGATTCCTGGATGGTACATGTTGCCTATGGAGTTTGTTATCTTGATGTTTGAGCTTACTTGTTACCCCCTTATGCAATGTATACAAGTGGGAGATTGTTAGGATTAGGTGTTGTACACCTTGCATAATGTTTGTAATATTTTATTTATTTATTATGTGTGTGGTGCACCTAGGGGTTTTCTAGGTGAATGTGCATCACAAGGTGTTATAATGTTGGGGCCACTTTGTTGTATGTAACATTGGGACATGTAATTGTCAAATGTAATTATTTAATATTGGGGAATACTAATAAAATAATAAAGTACCCAATATTAAATGTGGGGTCACATGTTGTATAGTTTTGGGCACATGATTTATGTAATACCACTTGGTGGTTTTGTGGGAGCTTGTTTCTATAAAAGCAACCACAAGGGTAGTTGTTTATGGTTGGACAGTTTGTTGCAGGTTAGCAGGTTGAGCTTGTGCATTTGTGAGGGTTTGAAGCATGGCATGGGATGTGTGGATTCATTCTTGGTCACATGGAATGCATGGATAGCTTGTGCTTCAAAAGTGTTCATGGAGTCTCTGCAGATGTATTGTAATGGGTTTTCATTGCTGAATAATACATGGAGTGTGTATGCTTTTGGAGGCTGGGGTTTTCCCTCTTGAGGGTTTTCCCAGGGTATATCTTGTGTCATCTTTGATGGGTATGTTGTCTATTCTCTTGCATGTTGATGTTGAGTATTTTACTTGCATGTTTTCAGATTTGGGTTATGTGGAAATTGTCATTTCATGGCTGCAAAGTTTCCTTACAACAACCATCTCCACCTCAATAGAAGAGGGCTCTACCTCAATGGGAGCAATTTTCATCTCCATAGAAGAACCTAACACCTATAGATCCAAAGAGAACACAAAGACTTCGATAGGCTAGACCAACATATCCTCTTTTGGCATAACACAGTGCATATATAGGAAAGAAGAACACACTTTAGCTAACCAGAAAAAAACCCAAAGAAATCTAAGCCTTTAGAATAAAAACATGAAGCTTCTCAACCCAAGAAAGAACCTCAAACCCTTGCATCAACAACCAGAGAAGCAAGAGGAACAACTGTGACCTTAGCAAAGAGGATCCAAGGATGCACATCTAGAGGCAACAAGGATGCAAAACACACTTAGCTAGAGAGACCTAGGCCACAAAAAATATAGCAGCAAAAAGAAACACAAGCCAAATGACCACCAAATGTAGAGTCCTAGACTTAGAGTGAACAGGAACAACCAAGTACCAAGAGGAGTAGGGGACCCCAAATAGGATGAGAATAAGGAGAAGGCCTAGCAAAAAAGAACACCAAGCTACCCCAACACATTGGTCAGAGCCATAGATGGGCCAAAAATCCACACAAGGGTATGTGTAGGATCATCATGGAAAAAATAAGCCCTTAAGTGGCAAAAAATTCAGAAAAATCAGAGTTAGGCAACTTGACGTAAAAATTTGAATAAGTTATCTATATTATTTAAAAAACATGTAAGAATAGAATTTGTAGCAAATTGAATGTAATTTCTAAACTACTAGGTTTTTTTTAAATCTATTTTATGAAAATTTGAAATTTTTTTAAATTTCAAAAAAATAAGGTGTTTGTCTTAGATAATATAATGTCTTAGATATAAGTAGAGGACTCATGTCCCGATGTGATGCATATTTTTTTTGTAATTTTTTTCCAAGTAAATAATTAATTATGAATTTTTCATTACAACTTTTAAAAAATATAAAAAACTTGTATGTCTAACCACCTTAACTTGGTCAAAACTTATGAAATTTATTATTTTTTTTTTCAATCCTATAGTATGTGAAGCATAGAATGCGATGCATGTTTCAGATTCAAAAAATGTGATACTATTTGAAAGTTATAGATTTTTTTCAATCAACCTATCAATCATGACTTTGGTTGTAATTAAAATAGAAAATGAATAATAATTCTTTATTAAATTCAAAGTAAAGCATACTTTATATTGGTGAAAATCTAAGAATCTCCTTTAAAAACCCTTTTTGTTTCATCAATTTTTGGGTAAAAAAAAAGTCATCAGCTACATACCCATCATATTGCCACTTTTTTTTTCCCATCATGATCTCGCACATACCCACAAACAACCAGAGGGAGACACCACCATTCCACAGATAGGGGACAAGAAGAACCCAACACACTCTAAAAAAAAAACTCCCAAAAGAGAGCCACCAAACACATAATAGGTAGAAATGAAAGACAACCAAAAGGAAGCAAGAAGTAGAATAGGCCAACACGAGGAGCCCCAAGCCATCCTATTACATCAAATAGGAACATAAATAAGCCCATTAAACAACCAATCTTCCTTAGAGTAGCCAACACACTCCCACACCCACTACAAGGAGAGTAGCTAGAAAAAAACCAAGAAGGGAAACCACAACCAAACCAAGAGAGGAAGAAAGCCTCCATTCATGCCAAGAACAACAACAAAAACTCCCATCCAACCAAGGATACCCAAGGGGAGAGTCTCATAAATTGCTGCAACAAGAACACAATAGGCTCCTGAACTATCAACCACTTCCAGGGCAAGGAGGGAGAGAAGAAGAGGCATATCAACCGCCCAAATGTACCTATCTACATCAAAACCATTTCCTTCCTCAACACCATCATCGACTAGGAACTGCCCCAAATTGCAGACCTCCAACAAATATACGATCCAAAGCAACAACACCATGCAAGAATAGCAAAAACCAACACAAAGAGGGAAGAATGTAGTAGAGAATAACATCCCAATCCATCGAACCACCTCCCACCAACCACCATCACCATCATCATCTAATTCAGAGTCTTCATCACCAGTAGAATTAGAGGATTTCAAAACCTTCATCCCATTGCTTCTCCCACCCACACACTCCATTAGATATAAATTTATAAATGTTAAAATATCAACAATACCATATTTTAAATTGGGCCAATGTATGCTAGAAAAGGGTGGTGACACCCTAGTCTAGATCTATGTTGGAAAATTTTCCATCGTTTTAAAATAAATATTAAAAGTTAATTCTCAAATTTATTTTAATTTTGTAATAATGACCAAAAAATAGGAAAATTAAGAGCATAATTAGGTCCAAGCACATAGGGGGAGATACACTTAGTGTTAAATTATCAGGGGTGATAAGTTAGGATGCTACATAAAGATAGGAAGAGAGATGGAGAGAGAGGATAAACTACTATATAAAGATACAAAGGGAGCATGTGTAAGAGAAATATAAAGAGATAGTGAGAGAGATAGAAAAGGATAGAGGGAGAGGGTGAGATAGATAGATAAAGAAGAAGAGTGAGAGGGAGAGACATAGAAATAGTGAGAAAAATAGAAAGAGATATATATGAAAATGGAGAGATTGCAAAAAAGGGAAATAAAGGGAGAGAAAGAGAGATTAGCAAGAGGTATAATGAGGGAGATATAGAGAGGGATATAGTGAGATAGATAGATAGAAAGTAGAGAGAGGGAGGGAGAGAGGAAGATAGGGGCAAGGAGAGAGGAGAGAGAGGGATGATAAAGTGGTAGAGATAAAAAAGGGAGAGATAGGGAGGAAGATATAGAGTGTGTGTGTGAGAGAGAGAGAGAGGGAGAGGAAGAGAGGGAGAGATGGTGGGATAGAGAGAAAAATGGAGAGATATAAAAAGGGAGAGACATAGATATAGAGAGGGGAGAGATAGATATAGGGGAGAGAGAAAGAGAGGGAGACATAGAGCTTGGGAGAGAGGGGGAGAGATATAAATATAGGGAGAGATAAAGAATGAGATAGAGAGAAAGGAAGATAGAGATATAAAAGGAGAAACTTAAATATAGAGCAGAGGAGAGAGATAAATAAGGAGGGAGAAGGGAGAAAGAGATAGAAAGAGGGAGAGATGAAGATAATAAATTGAATAAGACTTTTAACCTTTTATAAAACACACTCATGTTTCATTATGCAAGTGTTTTATGTAATATACTTGGGTATGTGCAGGATCATGATGGGCCAAAAAGTGGCGATATGATGGGTATTTGTAGGGTATGTGGCTGACAACTTTGTTTTACCCAAAATTAATGAAATGAAAAGGGTTTTTAAATGAGATTCTCATCTTTTCACCAATATAAATTATTCTTTACTTTGAATTTAATAAATAATTATTATTCATTTTCTATTTGAATTACGACTAAAGTCTTGATTGATAGGCTGATTGAAAAAAATCTATAGCTTTGAAATAGTATCACATTTTTTGAATCCAAAACATGCATCACATTCTATGCTTCATTTACTATAGGATTAAAAAAAAATGAATTTCATGAAGTTTTGAACAAGTTAAGGTGGTTAGACACACGAGTTTTTATATATTTTAAATTTGTTACAATAAAAAAATCATAATTAATTATTTACTTGGAAATAAATTAAAAAAATATGCATCACATCGGGACATGAGTCCTCTACTTATATCTAAAATCTTATAAAAAAATATTATCATTTTATTGTGGTTAGGGTGGTCAGACAAACACCTACTTCTTATTGTTTCCCTAAAATTTAAGTACTACTGCATTGAAATTTCACATTTTCACCAAATAGATTTTGTTTAAAAAAAAAAAACCTAGTATTTTAGAAACTACATTCAATTTGGTACAAATTTCATTCTTACAGATTTTTGAAATAATATAGATAACTTATTCAAATTTTTACGTCAAGTTGCCTAACTCTGATTTTTCTGAATTTTTTGCCACTTAAGGGCCTGTTTTTTCCATGATGATCCTGCACATACCCACTTGCATTAAAAAATATGCTCACATTACAAAATGGGCTCATGTTTTATAATGAGAGAAGGTTTATAATGTGAGCATGCTATAAAACTTTCTCATGTTTTATAAAAAATCCTACCAATTTTAGCTTGCAATAGGTTTGGTCAATGCGCTTAAAGACTTGGACTATTAATTTTCTTTCACTTCACCCATTATTTACCTTCAATGAAGTTTTTTCAACTTGCATGTCATCAATTTTATACATTTTATAACTATATTGAATAAAATTACAACCAAAATATTATTATAACTATATTTAATAAAATTACAATCAAAATATTATTATAACTATATTTAATAAAATTACAACCAAAATATTACACATATTCATAGCCTTTTGACCATATAATTTTTTTTTATTTGAAAATTTACATTAACATATTTGCTTCTACAACCAAAATATTATACATATTCATAGCCTTTTGACCATATGATTTTTTAATTTTAAAATTTACATTAACATATTTACTTTTAATTTCTTTTACTAATGTTTATATATTTCTCAAATATATATGTATTTATTTTTCTTTATAAATTTTGGTCTATTTATTAAAATTTTAAAAAATATAGGATTGTTCTATGTTTCATTTCATACATTAAAAAATATTTTATTATTTTTGTGTAAGGTATGTGATGCACATGCTTAGTGATACATTTTTGGAATGCATCCACTTTGAAAAATCACAAAAACAATTATTCAACAAAAAATTACAAAAATTACACAACTTCTAGTACTCACTCTTAGATATATTTCTACCGATCAATTTTTAAAATACTAAATGCAATTAAAAATAGGGGGTACACACCAAACACTATTTTATGTTTTAGTGAAAAAATAGGAACACTTTTATGTGCTCACATTTCACCCTCTTAATCTTAATTACTTTTTAAAAACTCTCGTAGTTTAGAAACTAAATTCAAAGTACTACAAAGAAAATTCTATCTTCAAATTTTGAGTGTATACATCTAAAATTACTCATCCAAATTCAAGTTTAGTTGATTTGAAGAAGAAAAAATGTGGTCACTTTTAACCCCATTTTTGTATATTATTTCCATGCACTTATCCACTATTTTATTTTTTTCTTGTACATCTATTTTCCCACCTTAGGAAGATAGATTGCCCATTCCCAGGCTGTACTATTTAATAACTAATGTATGTTTAGAAAGTTAAGAACACCTATAAAATTCAATAAACTAGTATATTTTGAGTAGTCTATCATAGGATGCCCTCTAATCAAAATATGAAAAATAACACTCAATTAAATGTTTTTAACCATTTTTTATTCCCATCAACTTTTTAGATTGAGCTTCAATTATACTTTCAACAAATTTTTTTCACATTTTTCTAAATATGCCCATCAAATTCTATGGTATTCTTAACATAAAGACATTCTTCCTCTACTTTCCATCTTACCACTAATTTTTTCTTTTCATCTATAATTCATTTTTCAAAAAAATTACCAATAATTTATTTTATGATGTCAACCTTTAGCTACAATTTTATGTCCATATCATATTTCCAACTACATATATTACACCTAAATTCTATGATAGGTTCATTTATATTTTCATTCTCCATGATTGAATGAATGGATACTTTGACACCCAATCGATTTAAAAAGTCCTTGATAGATCCCAATCATGCTCCATTTTTCATTTTCTTTTATTTTTCTTGTTTATGCAAGATCTACATTTCCATCACCACTTATTGAGGTGAGTTATTAATATTATCAATCTTGATACCCTAGGACTCTTGTGAAACATCATCTCTAGCATTGCAACTCATTACAATATTTTTGTGAGGTATTCCATTTTGCATTAATAGATGGTACAAATCTTGATATTGAAGGTTGATCTAATGGATCACAAATATTGTTAAAGTACAACATTATATTTTTGCATTTTTATATGTACCATTAATTTCTTTGAGAAAGCTAGGTCTTATCGACATCTCTCACAAATTAGAAATTGCAAAAAAGTGTTCTTATATTTAAGGTCATGGCTCATTTCCAAAAATTAAACATTAATAGTTATCAATATCATCTATATTATGTAACAATGAAACCAAACAAATAAAATCAACAAAAATAATTGTAGAATATAGATACCTAGAACCTAGATGTCCCATTACTAAATATTATTTATAACAATTATTTAAACAATTTTGTATGAGCATGGTTATAATGGAGCACTCCAGTAGGAAATAGATCGGAGTAGGAACTTTGAATTATTCTTGCAATGATGAGGATGGGAGCTTAGATTTAGAAGAAGATGATGGGGATTTTGGGCGTGTGGTAGTTTTTGGTAGAAAATGCATTTCCTCCTTTTGGGTGTGCACTAGTTTTGGTTTGGTCGATTCTCCTTTGTCTATTCTCAGCATTGAGGGATTCTTTAGTCTTCGATGGTTGCTAGGTGAGCCTGGTGGCTTGTGCTTCCAGTTCGGCCTTTGGTGCTCAGAGGGCTTGGATTTTTTGTTGTTATTGGTCCAGTCTGAGCTTATTTTATTGGGTTTGTTCTTGGCATTCTGCTATTTCCTTTAGGTTTTCCTTTTTTGGGCTTGGGGCTAGCTATTGCCTCTCCTTTATGGTTTTGTCTCGTTGCAGCCCCCCTGGCTATTTGAGGTGCTCAGGGGTTTGATTGGCTTGAGAAGTTGTTTCTTAATGCTTATATCCTATTTTAGAGGCTTTTGTGGAGTGGTTTTGTGCCCTCGATATTGTTGCAATGGGTGTCAGACTGTTTGGTGAGGTAAGCCTCCTATTTGTGGTGTTGATGTGGGTCCCCTTCTGGTTATTGATGATCTCTCTTTTGAAGGGGTTTTTGCTTTTTCTTAAGGATTTTTTTTTTCAACCTTGGACTGGGGTGTGCCCAGTGTTGTTGGCTTGTTCGCTCTTGTTGGGAGTTGTTGTGTTCCCCTCTTGGTATTTTTTTTCTAAGGGGTTTGTTTTGTTTTTTTGGCTTTCGTGTCTTTACTGGTGGTGTCCCAGTTGGTTGTGTGCTCTCTTTTGCTTTCTTCTGTTGCTATGGATGCCTTTCCTCTTGACGAGTTTTCTCTGTTTCCCCTTTGGTGGGTGTTGATGGTGGCTCTCAGAGTTATTTTCTAGAGATTTTTTTCTTCTCCCTTTTAGGCTTATAAGTTTGTTTTGTTGGATGGGGTTGTTTTCTTCCAATGGTCTACTGCTATGCTGAGGGATGACATGTTTTTCCTTGCTTGGGATGTTGCTGCTTTCTTTTGGCTTCTGCAGTTGAGGTCTTCTATGGAGGTGGATATTGCTCCTTTTGAGGTGGAGCTCCCTTCTATGGAGGTGGAGAGAGGTGGTGGGGATCTAGAGGGAAGTTTGATTTTCTGTGGCTTTGGTTTTCTTGTCATCTTTTCCTATAGAGGGGAACCCTCTCCTATTGAGGTGGAGGTTGGGTCGTTGCTTCAGATTGGTTGGCATTGTGTGAAATCTTATGATATTCTATGTTATGTGGTTTTTTATAAGATGACATAAGGAAGTTGTAGGAATGTTGGTTTACAATATTTAGTGGTTGGGTGGATTGTTACCTAGAAGAATCAGGCTATTTGCATCTTGGCAAAGGGTTGATGTTGGAATGCTGATGCTGGGGCTGTTTGCATGTTGGTTGAGGGCTGTTGTTGGAATGCTAATGCTAGGCAGTTTTGTATTGGTTTATTTACGTTAATTGTTGCTTAGATGAATCAGTCTATTAAGGGGTCAAGGTCCCTGTTAAAACCTGGTTGTAAAGGGTGTAAGGTCCCTTCAAAACCTTTGGGTTCTAGGGCATTGTAAACTTGGTTGTTAAAGGGTTCTTGGTCCCTTCAAAACTTTTGTGCAGCCTTTGGTGTTGCTATTGTTGGGCCATTGTTGGTTTGTAGTTTACTTTTGTTGTAGCTTGTTTCACTTGGATAGGGTGTCGTCCATCCCCTCAAAACCGACTTGTAGTGGGTTTTGGGTCCCATCAAAACTTGTTTTTCCCCATCAAAAATAATTTTGTATGAACAAAAATAAATATTATAAGTTAATAAGGAAATTATCACCTTCCTTTTGTTGCCTCTCTAATGTGACTATAGTTGTCTATAACTCACTACAAATTGAAGTCAAGGTAGCAAGAAAACATTAGGTATTGAAGAAACCAAAGAAAAGAGTCCAAAATAGATTTTTTCAAAGGATGTAAATATTCATTAATTGTATTTATAAAAATTCATATATTGTAAATCTTTGTGTGAAAATTTGACAAATCCCTTGTGATTGTAAAATAGTCCATATAAATGTTGGGTGATTTAAACCATATGATTTGAAATGACTGTTGTGATTTTAAAGATGATTATGACCCCACAATTAAAAAATGGTGTTGTAATGGTATCAACAAAATTGATCCAAATAAACCATAAAATTTGAATGCTATTGAAAAATATGTTGATAAATTTAAACATACCTCCAAAATTTGAACCAATTCCCCATACTAAATGCATAGATTATGGTGACAAAAATACTACTTATTAATACTTCATAAATAAATAAATGACAATTTAACTTGTGCATGATCAATAAATCTAAAAATTTAGATAATTTGAATCTCCAAATAATTGTCACTATATTTCCAAAACAGAATTGACCAATATAAACTATTTACCCATTGACAAAAATTAAAAAAATATCACTGCAACCAACTCACCCTTGTAGAACTTGGCAGTTTTCTGCTTGATCCATATGTAAGGTTGTATGTACGGTTTCTATTTCAAAGACTATTTTTATGAGTATTCATTTAAGTTCGATTATCCAAACCTATTGAAAATAACGGTCAATATTTGAAAGAAAAAGTGAGCTGCTATTTCTCATAACAACATTGATCGAGCAACAAAAATTTCTTCTACTAAGAAAATTTGTTCAAGTTTTATTGTGAAAAGTTTGAGAAAGATTCATTAAATTTCTTCTGCTAAAAAAATTTGTTCAAGTTTTGTTGCAAAATTTTTGATAAAGATAAAGAGAAGGAAAAAGATGTTGATGATGGTTGGGGTCTTCCTCCTAATGTCACTCTAGACCCCGCTGATGTATGGGGGAAGAATGGATGACAGAGACCCTCCTAGGTCTGTTGACATTGCTCTGACCACTTAATGGCCATTTTTATTTGTTTTGTAATCTTGGATTCTGCCCATGTGATCTTTCAGTTTTTCTGCCCATATGACTCTCGAGGTGTGCCTTTTTACCACCCATCTTTTTTGTGTGAATATGTATCTTTATCTTAATTTAATATAGATTGCTGCCTCTTCATCAAAAAAATGACTTTTTAAGAGAGAAAAAAGCTGTAATTTCCATCCACGAGCCTGTGCTTGCCCTTCCTGGTTAGATTTCTGCCTTCAAACCCTAGAAATCACGCAGTAGGTAATCTTCTGTATAGAGTATGTGGCTTCATAGCACGTTTCTCCTCCTTGGTAGGTGAGATCATCAGGGATTTGATTCAGAAAGTAGATTTCATGAATAGGAGAAGGATTCATGAAAAAGAAAAAGATTTTCATAGCTTTCCACCCTCTGTTGATCGATTCATGAAACATTCAGGTGCGTTAGTTGACGATGATGGGAACACTTAGGATATGGAGGGTTTTTCCCGCGCCCTAGTTCTTACGCCTATCATCCAGAATGTATAGTACTGGAAGCACATCGATAGAAGAGTAAAAGACATCATCTTGACCCAAAGAATTGTTGATGTTTCCTATTATTACCTATTATTACCTAGTGATCTTGTTTGTCTTTGCCAATCTATTCATGCCAGGTACGTGCAAACATTTTCTGGAAAAGACAGGTTTTTTTTACCAAAAAAATGGTTAACGCGAACCTCACATCAAATTTTAGTACAACTTGTGTGCCCTTTGATGAAATGGAGGGGCAAAGCTGTTTGATACAGCTTAGCTGACCTATTAAAAATAGTGTTTATTTGTTTGTTCAGGATTTAAGGTTAATATTTGGGTGAGTGTAAATAAATTAAAATCCGTATTAGGGGAGAATACCCAATATCCGCCAGGGCTAACTTTGCGCAACCGTAGAATTCAAACCGTATGTCGAATTGGAAAAAAAATTTATGGGTTTTTTTCGCACATGAGTTAAGATCTTATAACTAAGGTTTTGGCTTCTGGGCAATTCGGTAGAGTGTGGTAGCATCTGATATGTGTGCGGATGTCAAAAAGACCCCTTTTAGAGGTGCCGCTTGCTTGCCATCACCTAACGTCCCAATACCCCCTAAATATAACCACCAATTTATTTATTTTTAAACACCTAAATATGTCACTTTTAATATCTAATTAAAACTTTTTTATCATTCAAATCCGCTGAAAAGTGAATGGGTCTAATTCACGTTAGCACCTTCTAGAATCATTTTTGCACCCATTACAAATCACTCCTACATATTAATCTCCTTACTAAAGCACTGGACACCAAACACATTACACCCCAAATAATCTTTATTTGGGGTTCGATTGATGCATATGACTAATGTTTTTTGTGGTTATCCCATCCTATTCATTCGCTTTACCGCACGTTGTCTGGAAGCTTCCCGACGATGGAGAAGGCTACAGATGGCGACGGCTCCCCACAGCTCCTCCACATGCGCACGGCTCCAGGTAACATCTAACATCTTTTACCTTTGAATATGTAAACAATGGTACTGGTTAATCATTTTCTTCTGCATCTTTCATGACCCGTGAAGGGTTTATTCGATGGTTAAGACCCGTGAAGGGTTTGTTCGACGATTGATAAATTATTACTACTTGTCTATGAAATAAATCATGCATCGTACATGCATCTCGCCATGTGATGTTTTATTTTGCTAATGTCATGATACTAGCGTTATACACATGGGTTTTCTTGGGGTAAAATAATTTCATGTCCTCATGTTATCGCGTGCTCACAATGTGGTAAAGTTGACTGTATCATGATTTTGTCTGCATAAATGATAACGAATTTCGTGGGTTTGTGAAAACCCTTGCTTTGTTTTTCCAAATATGGGTTTTATTGTGCTTAAATTATTAAATACGACCTGGTAAAGGCAATTGTCTCATGATTTTGTCTCCAAAAATGATCAGGAATTTCATGGGTTTGAACACATGTCTATAAAAAACCCATGTCACTTTCGGCATAAATCGACAAACCCATTAAAAATAAATATGTTTTTGTCAAAACCCTTGCATGGTTTTTTCCAAATTCGTGTGCTTAATGAATTAATCTCATGAAACCCTTGTTTGGAATATTCTGCATCTATCTCAAAACAAATTCGTGAAAACCCTTGCTTGGCTTTTTCCAAATTCGTTTGCTTAAGGAATTAATCTCATGAAACCCTTGCCTGGAATATTTTGCATCTATCTGAAAATGAACTTCTGCATTCCTAGCTTGGTTTTTTCCAAACTCGTTTGCTTAAGGAATTAATCTCATGAAACCCTTGCCTGGAATATTCTGCATCTATCTGAAAATGCACTTCTACATTCCTAGCTTGGTTTTTTCCAAACTCATGTTCTTAAGGAATTAATCTCATGAAACCCTTGCCTGGAATATTCTGCATCTATTTGAAAACGCACCTCTACATTCCTAGCTTGGTTTTTTCCAAACTCATGTGCTTAAGGAATTAATCTCATGAAACCCTTGCCTGAAATATTCTGCATCTATTTGAAAATGCACTTCTGTATTCCTGCGAGTGAGGAATTATTATTATGAAACCCTTGGTTAACTTCTTATGCACATTTCTGAAAAACCCAATACATACATACATACATACATACATATATGTATGGTATGTATGTGCACATACATACATACATACATATATGTATGGTATGTATGTGCACATACATACATACATATATGCATGTATGTATGTGTACATACATACCATGTATATATGTATGGTTTGTATGTATGTACACATACAGACATACATATACACATACATACCATACATATATACATGTATGGTCTATATGTATGTATGTATGTACGCATACAGACATACATATATACATACATGTATGTATATACACATACAGACATACATATGTACATACATGTCTGTATGTACACATACAGACATACATATATACATAGATGTATGTATGTATATATGTATGGTATATACATACATACCATACTTTCCATTGCACATACAGCAGGCCTTAGGTAACATCTAACATCTTTCTCCTTTGAATATGCAAACAATGGTACTGGTTAATCATTTTCTTCTGCATATTTCATATTACAAAAATGTATGTATGTATGTATGTATGTGTACATAGATACATACATATATGTATGTATGTGCACATACATACATACATGTATATATGTATGTATGTATTGAAAGCAATGACAAGCATCCTCTGTACATTCCTCTAATATCCCAAGTATCAGGTAGGTACTTATAGTTATTTTCATTTATGCAGTGTCTTCTTACTTTATACATTCTAGCATTTGTTTATATTTTTGTACTTTCCATTGCACATAGAGCAGGCTACCATACATATATTTGTCATTTTACATTCTGTGTCTCTTGTTCATTCAACAAATCGATGTATATGTGTGTATCCTTTGCCTATCCTTTCAAAATGCAAACAATGGTACTGGTTATTCATTTTCTTCTGCATCTTTCATGACCCATTAAGGGTTTATTCGATGATGTCAAAATTATTACTACTTGTTTATGAAATAAATCATTCCTCTTACACTCCTTTTCGCCATGTGTTGTATATATGTATGCATGTATCTATGTGTGTATGCACATACATACATACATACATACATACATACATACATACATACATACATGTATGTCTGTATGTCTATATGTACATATATGTCTATGTGTATGTATTTATGTGCATACATACATGTATGTATGTATGTATGTATGCACATACATACATATATAGATACATATATATATGTGTGTGTGTGTGTGTGTATGTATGTATGTATGTATGTATGTATGTATGTGCAGCTACAAAGACAACGTGTGGTAAAGCAAATGAGTAGGATGGGATACCCACAAAAAAACATTAGTCATATGCATCAATCAGACCCCAAATGAAGATTAATTGGGGTGTAATGTGTTTGGTGTCCGGTGCTTTAGTAAGGAGATTAATATGTAGGAGTGATTTTTAATGGGTGCCAAAATGATTCTATAAGGTGCTAACGTGAATTAGACCCATTCACTTTTGAGTGGATTTGAATGATAAAAGAGTTTTAATTAGATGTTAAAAGTGACACATTTAGGTGTTTTTTCTGCTTTGCAATGTATATTACTGATTTTCTGCAATTTATATGTATGTATATGTTTATATGAATACATGCATGTATGCTTATGTTTCTATGAATGTTTGCATGTATGCTTATGTTTGTATGACTCTATGCATGCATGCAAACCTGCAAAAAATCACAGATATATAAGGCTTCCCAAATGAACATCGAATCCAAATATAGTGCAGAATTCAATCATATCATCTCTAAAAACCTACGTAACTGGCAGCTACAAATTCAAATGCTATAACAAATTCATATTTGAAACACAACAATCAAATTGAATGCATTCAATTGTCAGATTCAAATTTCTAAATAAGAGGGATAGCAACCAATGGCATTCACAATTTTTCTCCTCTACTACTATATTCGCAATTGAACTTGATTAATTATGTGTTGTTGTACATGCATTATTTCAAAGGTCATATGATGTTTGTATGTTACTAGCCTCGGTTGTGACTACCCGTGGTTGTAAATCTTTTCTTGCAGGCATGGGAGAACAAGGAGAGGTGGTGCAATGATGTTCATGGTGGGCAGTTTGGTAATTGTGTTTATCAACACACCAAATAATTAAGGATTTTTTGTTCAAATTGTTCTAAGTTTCAATTATTGTTCTATATTTTTTACTAACTAGTATATCTTTTTATTTATTTCAATAACTATTGTCCATGTTTGTTTGTTGTATTATATTTGTTTGTTGTGGCAGGCATGTCAAATGGCTAGGAGGTTGTGAAGAGCATGTCAATTTGTAAGATTACATATCAAGTAAAGTCTTTCAAGACTTTACTTTGGCTGTGACCCGATAGACATTGTGTTCATTTATAATGTTCATTTTTATTATTCATTGTAAACTTACATTTACAATTTACAATTAGATTAATTTCCAAGTGTATGTGTTCAAAAATTTATAATTTCAAATAGATTAATTTATGGATATGTTGCATATAGATGTATAGTTATATGTATGCATATACTTAGTTGTGTATACATATATATGTATGTATGTATGTATGTATGTATATATATATATATATATATATATATATATATATATATATATATATATTATATATATATATATGCATGTATACACAACTAGGGAGGTTGTAAAGAGCAAGTCAATTTGCATGATGACATTTCAGGTCAAGTCTTTCAAGAGTTTACTTTGGCTGTGACCTGCTAGACATTGTGTTCATTTATGATGTTCTTTTTTCTGATGATGTTCATTCATGAACCTGAACAATGGGATTTGATTTATGGTGGGATTTACTTATTCATTGTAAACTTACAATTTAGAATTAGATTGATTTCCACTAACACTTACAGTTACAATTTATGGATATGCTACATATAGATGTATAGTTATATTATATATATATATATATATATATCTATGCAACAAACAAACACATATGTGAAGTTAGAATTTTCAAAATAAATTGATGTGAGAAAATACATAGAAACTTATTGAATTATTAAGTTAGAATTTTCAAAAAGTCTGATGTCAGGAAAAATACAAAGTTTGAATTATAATGTTTTCAACCTTTACCAAATGCATTATTTAGAAAACATAGAACTTGAATAGACTAGTGAGTCATATTTTTAAATCACATCAATGATAGATGAATACAACAAACACAAAACTGATTTCGAATCACAAAAGCATAGATCATTAACTTGGAAAGAAGACAAGGAGTCTTCATATATACAAAAAACACATTGGAACACATCGAATTAGATAAGTTGAGAACAGACTACCATTTAGTTCTACAAAATTAGACACTAGTATCCAAATGCTATCCAATACAACAAACTAGTATCCTTTGGCTGTCCAATACAATAGACTAGCATTCAGTTTTACAAAAAACACTCTAGCACACTTCGAGGTCAAAAAGTTGACAACAAAAAATCCTAATCAGACATCCACAGATCTGATTATGAAGTGGTGTGTCCTTGGGGGTCAACTGACTCCGCGTCAACTGGAGAAGATGTTGAGGACTGCGGATTGTTCTGTATGGCACTTGCTATACAAGCAAGCAATGCATGATTTGCCTCTGGAGTTAGCTGTAACTGTGGAGAGCAGCCTTCAGAAGACCCATTTTGTAGGCTGCTAAGAGCTGCAAAGGCTGGAGACAAAATGTTAATCATGTCCCTTAAAATTGGATGTTGACTTGGAAGAGGAGTTGTAGGAGTACTCTTACTTCTGTTTCTTTCTGCTCTTTCCGCCTGCTTTTGGTTTTCCTTCAACTGTCTAGCAATCTTTGCTTGCTCCCTTTGAAGCTCCTTTTCATGTCGCTGCCTCAGTTTCTCCTCTGCAATTTTTTGTTTTTTTGCAGCACGCTCCAATCTGTTTGCCTCCCTCTGTGCGAGGATTGCTTCTCTTTCTGCCTTCCTTTCAGCCATTTGCTCCCTTTTCCTTTGCTGCAATTCTTGGTTTCTTTGCTTATGTGCCTCTTGTTCATTCAGCAAATTGAAGAAATCATCCGATGTCAAAATTTGAGACTGCCTACTAAGGCGTAGGACCCCATTGCGACCTCTGTTAGATGATTGGCGCACTCGTTGCATTGGGAGTTGCAAAAAAGTGCTTCTGCTGCCTGCTGGTTGCTGATCATTGACTTGTGTGCATGGCACATAGTCAGCCTCTTCATCACTTGAGTCATTACCATCGAGTCCATCCTCTTCATCATTTTCAGCCTCCCAATTTCTCCCAGTTGTGAAGTAATGGATGACATCTTCAGGATCAACATTCGGTGGTGATGGCATGGAAAACCCTTCATCCACTTGAGTGAAATTGAGATGCACCCCTAGGTTCAAAGCTGCATCTTGAAATTCAGATGGCAGATTCAGACTCTCTTCATTTTCAGCTGCCTGATTACATGATCGAACTGCTGGTTCTTGTTGAATTTTTGTTGCCTCAATGTTTTCTGGATTTGGGGGAATGTTTGCAGAAAAGGTATCCACAAACTATCCAATTTGTTCCTCATTCCAACCTGCTATCCTCAAACAAGTCTCAGCTGCCATGAACTGTGCCTCTTCATCAGCTGTATCACCCTCAGTTTCTGCTCCCAATGTCGTTCCTTCCTCTTCAACCACAAAAGCTTGGCTTGGCCCCATATCCAAGTCAAGTGCATGTCGATCTAATGGCCAAATTCCTATTTTTCTAAAACCACTTGCAATGTTATTAGGAGTCAAAGCTTGTGCAAAAGCTTTGCTGGCAAGTGTTGCCAACTCTTCCCTTCCAATGTCAAGTTGAGGATTTGTAGAGAGCCATATAGTCCTTTGCTGTTTGAAGTAGTTCTTAAATGGTGAGAACACACTAACATCAAGGGGCTGCAATTTGTGGCTGCAATGTGCTGGAAGTGTGAGCAAATCTATTCCCATAGCCTTTGCTTCTTCAACCGTTTTGAATGCCACATGGCTGCCATGACCGTCAAAGATTAGAAGCTTTCTGTTGGTTGGTGACACACCTCCTGGGACATTTTTTGCGAAGTGTTTTAACCATGCCACAAATAATTCTTTGGTCATCCAAGCATGCTCTTGGATTGCCATGCATGCCCTTGGCTCACAGTTAACAATATAGTTTTTAATGTTCCTTTTGGACTTGAACAAATAGTAACCAGGTATAGCTTGACCTGCTGCACTAACACAAGCTAGAACAGTGATCCATTCTCTGCTTTTAGCAATTAATTGTGGAACACATTTCGTCCCTATTTTTGCAATAACTCTCATTGCACAATTTCTGCCAGCTTGCACACCTGTTTCATCGCAGTTCCATATGTTGTTGGGCCCATAATTAAGTTTGTTGTACAACTCCTCCAAGTTATCATAGAATGAAGAAACTATTTCGGGCCGCAGCATTATAGCTCGATCTGTGTCCACTCCTTCGGGTGTTCGAATTGTCAGATCAGGATGCCTTTGACGAAATCCAACCCACCATGACCTCCCTGGTATCCCATTTGTGAATGGGTTAGGCCTCACTCCAACCATGTGGGCCACCGTTGACTTAAGCTGTGACACTTGAAGGCCATGGCCAATATTAGCCATATCTTTACACCATTGCACAATTTCAGCTTCTTCTTCGTCAGTCAGGATTGTTGGTGGCCCCCTCTTTTTTGTGGATGTCACACCATTGAGCCATGACCGCAAACTGCTAGGCGAGATTCCCCATTTGATCGCTGAACCTCTGATTGACATTCGATGGTCTTCAACATCTGCAATGGCTTTTTCCATGTCATCCATAGACCAACTTTTCATGCTATGATCTGGGGTTGTCACTTGGTCAGCAGATGGCGGTTCCATTTCTACGTCAGTATTATGAACAACAGGTTCAAAACCATCATTTTCATTGGTCTGTTCTGCATTTTCAGAAATAACTTCCTCGTCCATGTTCACTGCTGGCTCTTCATCAACATCTGGAACATTGAATGTCACTACACGAGGTACTCTATTCAAGCGCCTCACACCCGATCTTTTCCTCTTGTGCCTTGATGATGATGATCTTGTACATTGTAAGTGATCAAGTGTCAGAAAAACAATGTATAAACATTGCAAAACACAGATATAAATACAAAACACAGGTATAAACTTTGCAAAATATAAAACAGATCTATTTTATCATTCAAATCTGCTCAAAAGTCAATGGGTCTAATTTAGGTTAGCACCTTATAAAATCATTTTGGTGCCCATTAAAAATCACTCCTACATATTAATCTCCTTACTAAAGCACCAGACACCAAACACATTACACCCCAATTAGGGTCCGATTAAAGCATATGACTAATGTTTTTTTTGTTGGGTATCCCATTCTTTTGCATCATTTAATTTGGGTTTACATATATATGTAGATATAGATGTATTTATATGTATTTGTATAAATATATGTATACATGTATCTGTGGATACATATAATTACATAGTTACATGTATGCATATATCTGTACATATACATATATATATCTATATATACATAGATATATGTATGTATATATATCAATGTTCAAAGCACATTGTATAGACTTGGGTTTTGAAAAAAGAGCAGAAGAAATTAACCAAGGGTTTCATAATAATAATTCCTCACTGGTAGGAATACAGAAGTGCGTTTTGAGATAGATGCAGAATATTCCAGGCAAGGGTTTCATGAGATTAATTCATTAAGCACACGAATTTGGAAAAAACCATGCAAGGGTTTTGACAAAAACATATTTATTTTTAATGGGTTTGTCGATTTATGCCCAAAGTGACCTGGGTTTTTTATAGACATGTGTTCAAACCCACGAAATTCCTGATCATTTCTGGAGACAAAATCATGAGACAATCGACTTTACCAGGTCGTATTTAATAATTTAAGCACAAAAGAAAACCAAATTCACTTTTTTTTAGGGTATGTATGTATGTATGTATGCAGATACATACATACATATGTACATATGTATATATGTATGTATGTATCTGCATACATACATACATATATATATGTATGTATGTATGAAGCTGCATACATACATACATACATACATACATAACTTCAATGTGGGAAAAGGAGTGTAAGAGGAATGATTTATTTCATAAACAAGCAGTAATAATTTTTCAATCATCGAATAAATCCTTCATGGGTCGTGAAAGATGCAGAAGAAAATGATTAACCAGTACCATTGTTTGCATTTTAAAAGGATAGGCAAAGGATAGACATATACATCGATTTGCTGAATGAACAAGAGACACATAATGTAAAATGACAAATATATGTATGGTAGCCTGCTGTATGTGCAATGGGAAGTAGAAAAATATAAACAAATGCTAGGCTATTGTATTGGACAGCCAAATGAAACGTATTTAAACAGAGTAATAGACGTATATATGTGTGTTTGTCTATGTATATACGTACATATATACATGTATATATGTATTTGTATATATGTGTATATGTTTTTAAATACATAATACACATAATAAATGCATGTATATATATATATACACACACACATATACATATTAAACCCTGATAAATGACCAACCCTGACAAATGACCAAAAATAAACAAATATAAATAGGTACACATATAAGAAAAAATAAATAACAACTATAAACCCTGATATAAACACTGAAGTAAATGACAAATGAGCAAAAACACACAAATATAAATATAGGTACCATAGTTTGCATTTTCAATGGATAGGCAAAGGAAACACACATATACATCGATTTGCTGAATGAACAAGAGACACGTAATGTAAAATGACAAATATATGTATGCTAGCCTACTGTATGTGCAATGGAAAGTAGAAATTTTTTAACAAATGGTAGAATGTATAAAGTAAGAAGACACTGCATAAATGAAAATAACTATAAGTACATACCTGAGACTTTGGATATCAGAGGAATGTGCAGAAAATCTTTGTCGTTGCTTTCAACTTTGCTGGGAGTAACATGCAATTGTGAATGCTGCTGGCTACTTTCCCCCTCTTATTTAGGAATTCGAATCTGACAATTGAATGCATTCAATTTGGTTGTTGTGTTTGAAATTTGAATTTGTTTGAGCATTTGAATTTGAAGCTGCAAGTTACGTAGGTTTTTAAAGATGATATGACTGAATTCTGCATTACATTTGGATTTGATGTTTAATTGGGGAGCCTTACACCTATATTTAATTATGTAGGTACCTACAGGAAATGAAATAAATACATATAGCTGCCAGGGAGTGTGTGAAAGACTGCGCATTTCAAATCCCATATAGTTCAAAGGAGATTGTGATTATGTCATCTAAAGCACCAGTAGCTGTGCATGTATACTTGTAAATATAAAATGTAGTGAGGGACAAACATTTGCAAGTGGGGGTAATTGTAACAGTAAATGATTTAAATGAAATTGTAAATGGGCCTTTTTATGTGCAAGTTGACTTCTTTTATAAATGCAAAGGCATGTTTAGCTGTGTACTTTGATTGGTGAGTGACTCATTTTGTTGTGAGCAGCTATTGGTGTTGTAATTTTCTATTGGTGTTGTTGTAATTTTCTATATGTTAATAAAAAGTTTTTTAGTGGATCAAAGTTAAATTTTTTTTCGGGGGTGGAGTGAGCATGGAGGTGGTGGTTATTCAATGGGTGGTAGCTACTGGGTCTTCTCCCCTATAGTGGTTTTTTTTCATTATAAAAATCAAATTGGAATAATTATTTGAAGTATTTGTGAATGAGGATGATATAATAAGGAATTTTATTATTCAATGTTGTTATTTTGTATTAGTATATTTAAAGACAATTCTTAGGATTTCTTTTGTGCAATTATTTTAATTTGATAAAATTTTTTTTTGTAATATTATAGTTTTTGAAATAGATTTGTCAAAAGTTATTAAAAACAAGAAGGTATATCTTTTCAAGTTTGTGAAACATTGTGTTTGAAAAATTTGTAAATAATTCTTAATCAAAGTTATTTTTTGAAAATTGATATTTGAAAGCTAGAGTATATCTTCTATAAAACCTCTATTAATTTCATTGTGATGATAGCTTTTGGATTAAATTGTGTATATTTTTCTATGACGTTTGGAATCACACTCATTGATCCATCATCAAGAAGAGGAAAAAATGAAGTAGTAGTGTAGATCAAGCTTAATAAAAGGTGAGGGAGATTAAAAATTTAAGAATATAAGGTCGTCAACTATGTCAATCAAAATGGAGTTCATTAATGACTTCTACCATGTTTGCAATCGTAAGCACAAACTTTCAGTTGGGAATCAAAATTTTAAAAGTATTTAATCAATTTGATCCATCAGTACCAAATATTGAATCTACTTGAAAGTGGATATCCAATCCTTTTGAATATTTGGTAAGATTTGAGCTTTCAATCCTTACTAGATACCTTATAGTTTTTGTGCCTACTCACCTTCTCCACTTACATCCACTCATTTGTTTTGCCTCCTCTCCACCAAAAAATTCACACACCTCAAGCTGACTGAACTTACATCCACTCATTTGTTTTGCCTCCTCTACACCAAAAAAAATTCACACCTCAAGCTAACTTCAGTCAGCTCGTGAGTGCAATGACCTAAGCCTACTTGACTGTTAGACTGACCAATCAAACAAGGACACCTGTCAACCATGTGATCCAAGAGTCAGTGTGGAAGGGCTCTCGATCAAAGGTACATTGAGAGACACAGGCTCATGAGCTCCTTTAAAATCAATTACCAATAGTAAAAAAGATCGGACTCTACAAAACTTTCATAAAGTTGTTCTGATTTACAAAACTAGCTGAAGATACAAGCATGCATAATAAATAAGCCCTTCTAAAATTTATAAAACTTGTCATACAATTTAAAGTTTTGGTATAATTCGATGCTGTGGCCAGCCTTTGAAAAAGCTAAATTTTCATATAAGAAATCCAAATGACAATTAGAAGCAACTTAATGGCCACGCTTCTATATGACCAGCAAAATCTAACAGTGAAGAATACTTCTTACAAAATCTTATATTGATCATTGTGCCAGTTGAAGTGTGGTTTTAAACAGGAGGATTGATAACTTATCCAGAGAGAAATACAAGAACCCTCCAAAAGAGTGTGTAACAAAAGACCCAAAGCTCCTTCCTACAATACAGTGCCACGCAGGCCCGTAGCATTCATCAAACTCCTGCAATCAATCATAGATTATATGTATTTAGCTACATTATATTAAAAAAAACATAATTTATCACTTCATGATAAAAAAATCTTTTTGTGAAATAGTTTGTCTTTTTATTATCTTAGTTTTTATTATGATAAAAAAATCTTTTTGTGAAATAGTTTGTCTTTTTATTATCTTAGTTTGACTCGAAACTACATGGTTGAATCCTTATAGCAATATCATAATCTTAGTTTTTAATTAGACAAACAATTAGTTCAGGGTAAGTAGTCTTTTAAAATTATTTCTAGAATTAACTATGTATGTCGTTTTATTACATTTTGGATCACATTCAACGATCTATTGTTAAAAGAAGAGATTGATCTAAAACATGGATACCCATATACAATTGATTCAAGAGACATTTTTAAAAATATTATACTGTAAAAAACTCATACCAAAACAATAATTTATCGACAATGGCATTCAAGGATCTATTGTTAAAAAGAAAAGATTGATCCAAAACATAGATACCCATATACAATTGATTGAAGAAATATTTTGTGAAAAACTCATACCAAAACAACAATCCCACCTGTTTGAGAGCAAAGGCAAGTGTAAAGCAACTAGAGTTAGCTTCCTTCATATCCATGGCATCAAGAGTTTGCCTGGCAAAACGAAATGCTTGGGCTTGCATTAAAGGTGGCATTGCTGCCATCTTCACTTTCACCCTGAACTGAACTGCAACTGCTACAATATTCACGTCTACTGCTTTCATTCTCAAGACTGCGGCAGCCTTCTTCCTCTTTTCTTCTTCTTCTTCTTTCTTCTTAACATTCTTCTCAATACTTAAAGCTGAAGCTCTGCTCTGCAAAGCTTTTCTGTTATGTTCATCTTCCGTATGTGTTAAAGCTGCTGCTATATCCATAGTTTATTTTCTACTAACAGACAGGCAAAAGCTGCTACCTTGGCCATTGTTGTCATGACTTATAACATACGATCTGTCACACATTTCAAGACAAGTTGAGTTGAGTTTGAATTTTGCCTCTAAATTTAGAGGTCTCACGTGAATGCAGGAAAAATTACAGTACAATACGTCCAATCCAGTCTGATTAGTTTCAGAGATTCACTGTAAATCTGATCTTGCCTACTGTCAAATGGAAACTTGCATGGCTTGACCTTCAGAGAGTAAAGACATTGTACGGCTTTTCTGATCAGCTGCCGTAGTCTGCAATTCTAATTTTTTTTTACTTTTGATTGACCCGTTTTCAATCCCAAGTTTGAATTTTCTAATGAGATTTATTTGCTTGGGGGTTTAGGTGGGATCTTTAGGATCGAACGTTTGAAATGCTCAGATAAGTTTAAAATGGTTTTCACACTAAGATAATTTGCTTTAAATATATCATTTTTATTAAAAGAATTATGCTTTTTTATCAGTGCAGTTTAGGTGTCAATTAATTATCCTGTATGTCAAAATATTCAAATTGAGTATCTAGGATGTCATATTTAAAGACAAGTATTAGGATATTAATTATTAAAAAAAATCTTCTTTTAAGTTTAAAATGGTTTTCACACTAAGATAATTTGCTATAAATCTATTATTCAATTAAAAGAACTAGACCCTTTCATTAGTGTACTTTTGTTCGATTAATTATTTTGTATGTATATCTAGAATGTCATATTTAAAAAACAACTGTTAGGATATGAATTATTAAAAAAAGTCTCGAGAGATGAAATCTCAAATATCATCAAATTGTTGCACACCCTTTTAAAAATTGTGTGAACTTAGACACATTCATCATCATGTGTCTAATCATATTCGAAAGTAGTATTAAATAGATATTTTTCAAAAGGAAACAATAAAATTAATATTTATCAAGCCACTTTTTTAATAATAGTTGAATCAACAAACATATCACAAAGAAACATGGGTTATCAAATTTCACCAAGTAGTCACTTATCCAGTCCCTTGAAACACATTAGTCAATTGACAAGACACCTAACAACAATGATCTTGCTTGACTATACCTCCAAATTTATAAATAATGAATGCATAGGCCCAAAACTAGATATATATTATTTGACACCTAAGAATATCTTAAACTAGAAAAAGATCACGTATCACAATGGAAACTCATTTCCTTAGAACTTTGGAGATGTTAATATGTGTTATAATTTAAAGCATTACAAAGTGCACCTCATCAACTCATGTAATGAATCACTTTAACAATATGGCATAATCAAATTCGATCTTGTTTGTAGGAATGCAAAAATGTCCATTAGATTATATTTCCTATAGGAAGAAGGGTAGAAACATCCTCTAATGCACAAAAAACCTTATAGGCGCCTAACATCAATGAATTATTGAGCCAATTTAGTACTAGAGTGGTCACCTATAACATAACACTTATTTTTCTCTATTTGTTCAAGCATATGAAAAAATAATTAGAACTTTATTGGTAAAAAACCTTTGTGCATTATTGCCGCAGTCTAGTTGTCACTAATGTCAAAAGTGTGAGTTTGGTTGTCATTGATGTTAGCAGAATGTTGGGGTTGGTTGTAGTTTGGTTGTCAATATTGTAGTATGGCTATTTGGTTGCCAGAGTCTTTGTGAGATTCTCTCATCTCTCCGATGTTGTTGTTGTGCTCCTACGATTTAGAAGTTAGTTTCATGTGTTGTCAAAGCATGTGTGATCCAAGTTTCATGTTTTTGATAATATAAGTTGCATTTACAGGGTGTAGTACCCTTTCCACAAAAAAGCCCCACGAACCAAAGTTCAATAGTTCATAGTAATATAATAAAAACTAGTAATAGCAGATAGACAAAACACAAACACAACACAAAAAAACAAAGAAAAAACCCCAAAGAACGGACAAGACCCACGCCATCACCTAGCTAAGTTCTCCCATTCCTCCATGAGGAACTTATAAACATGACCACTGGCTTGGCTAGTACTGAGATCTGCCTCATTCACATTCTTCTTAACTCCTTTAGCACAACAGAGAGAGTGACCTCCAAGTGGTGGATGACTTTAATGGTGAAGCAGGTCAACTTGTTGATTTTCCTCTCTAAGGTGCAAACGCAGGCTCGTAGTCCTTTGTAGTAATCCTCCTTAGAAACATCCAGTAGTTTAGTCTCCTCTTCCAAAACCTAATGATTGGAGGAGTTTGGAATGGACTCCTCCTGAATCATCTTGTTAAGTTCCAAAAAATGACGTGGTTCCTAAGCATACTCCTTAGTTTCCTCCACCTCCTCCACAATTCCATGCCTATTGTTCATGTGCTCAATTTCCTATTCAGAATTGCTAGAAATTTCATCAAAGTGGACACCAGGTTTTTGTTTTTCTAGCTGGTTAGAGCACATGACACTGGTAGGTTCTACACTAGTATCCTTACCCGTGTTCAACAAATTTTCCTCCTCAGAATCTTTAGTGTCATTGTCGCCCTCCTCATTTTCAGTGGTGGATTCTTCCACATAGAAGTGATGCCCTTTTTCTTTGCTTTTTTTTTTTTTTCAAATATGGCCTTGCTAGTCAGTTTTTCCCCCTTCTTTGTGGGAGTATTTTTTAATTCACATAGCCCAACAAAAGAATTAGTTTGAGCTTTCCCAAAGCTCCCCTTTTTCTTTTTGATAGGTGGAGTCACCAAAAAAGTAACCCTTCTACTTTTTTTGGCTTGTTTTGGCCCTCCTTGTGATTTTGGCTTAATGTTGCCTTGATTAGTGTTGTAATGTGGATGATGCATTCACATTAAGTCTTGGGCCCTTGTGACCTAATAGATTTAAGTGGAACCTTTCTAAAGTGTTGTGAATCGTTGTAACATACTTTCACACTTTTCTAGGGTTTTATCAAATAATTAAACTTAATACACCTATTTTAAATCAAAATCAACATTAATCTTGCCTTATTTGGAGTGTTGTAACACACTTTCACACTTCTCTAGGATTTTCAATAATAATTGGGATTTCTGATGCTTTAATTGGCCCCATTTTGCATCCACAAGCCTCATTTATTACATCTTTTCAAGGATAATCCTGACACCAATTGGTAACCAATCATAATTTAGGTGTTTCTAGCTTGTGTGGCCTAGATTTAGGGATTTGAGACTCATTCACCACCTTGGGCGAATGGGTCCCACTTGGATTTTTTGGCCTCAAACCATTTTTCACACATTTATAAGCACTTTTCATTTTTGGTCCCATACATTATGTCTAGTGGGACTCATTCGCCACCTTGGGAAAATGAGTCCCCTATGGCCCAAATTCAAATTTAATTCAAATTTCTAACGAGATTTTATTCTCCTAGATCTGATGTCAGCTTCTAGTGTTGTAATTTTGAGAATTCTTGCATAATTGAGTATAAATACAAGGTTCTTTCACTCATTCTCACCTAACATTCAAGAGAGTTCACAAGAGCATTCACAAGAGCATTCAAGATTCTTCAAGGGCATATTATCAAGCATTTTAGAGTAGCATTCAAGTGCCAATCATCATGTCAAAGATTGCATTCATCATGTTTGTTATTGTGCTAACAATTGTGATGTAGGGTTTGTGATTCAAGCAAGTGTTTCAAGAAAGATCAACTCCATTCAAGCAAGAGTCAAGAACCACATCCATTGTAGCCATTTCAATCATACTTGCATCACCTTATTGCTAGGGTTTGGTGAGTTGCAACATTATATTTTGTTCATTCATCATTCTCTATTCATATTTGATTTTATTTCAAGGTTTAATTACCAACAATAGGTTTGACCAAGAAAAAACCCTATTCACTAACCCCATAACATTTTCCCCTCTCCTTTGTGTGTGATTTACAAATTTAGGTTGCATATTTCATAAGAAGCAAGATTGTAGAAAAGTTGTCATCAAGCCTTGGAGAGTCTTGGAGAAGACTTATAGGTTTCAAATCAGAGATTCATATCCAAAAATAAGTCAAGAAGAGCATAGTAGACAAGGAAGACCAAAATAAGCTTTGAAAGTTGCAAAAATCCCAACTAGACTGATTCACCACTTTTGGTGAATGAGTCCTACTTCCAGTGCATTTTTAGGAATTTGCAGATTTGGATACCCTTTTGGCAGAAATCTGTTCTTGCACAGTTTCCCTGAAACTAGACTGATTCACCTAGATTGGTGAATGAGTCCCAATTAGCCTTGACAACATATTTTTTAGTGGTTCAGACCTCTATTTCCCAGGTGCACACTTTCTGTTTTATAGTTTTCTATTGCATTTTATTCATCTTTCTAGGTCATTTAGAGTTAGTTTGCATTGAATTAGGGTTTTGCATTTCATCTAGCATTTCATTACCTTTTCCAAGTCTAAAATTAGTGGTGAACACCTCATTAGATCATATTCAATCCCTAAGACAACCCTATATTGCAAGATCTCTTTCTCTTTTGCGTTGAGATCTCTAGGGTTATCCTTGAGTGGAATATCTTTGAAAGTGGGTGTGATAGCACTTAATAACCCTATCCCCCATTTTTCCTAAGTTCCATTTTGGTGAACCTGCATTTAGGACATCATAATTCTGATTTGGAGTGCATTTACATCTTAGATTTAGCTTGCATTAGGATTTGCATTAGTTAACTTGCATTCTAGGGTTTGAATTTTTGTATTAGTGAAAGCCCATTTAGCTTGAATTTTTCCACTTAATTTCATAAAAAATTATTCAAATTCTTCATTTGCATCTTAGACATAGATCATAAAACATAAAAAAGCATAAAATCCAATTCAAAAATTATAAAAATTTCAAAAAAATCATCACTAGGACTCATTCGCCACCTTAGGCGAATCAGTCCCCCTGCATATTTTACACTACATTTTTTGGCATTTACAGTTCAGTTTCTTAGTTTTTGTTTGTTATTGTTACCTTTCTGTTTTAGTTTGCATACTTTCTGTTTCATTCAATTCATTGTATTTAGTTTAAATTCATTGATCTTGTGCATTGCTTAAAATCAAAATTGCATTTACAACATTGTTGCATAGTTTACAATCTAAAATTTGTATCATGGATATGTGCTTTAACAAGCTTTGGATGTCATTAAAGTCCTTAGTGGATGTGGGGTGAAGCCACAATAGTGGTTTACAATTCAAGTGAGGAAGGAAAATTCACAAAAAATGACCCCAAGGCAAAAGATGTGATTTTGGGGGTTCGTACAAGAGTATTGGTTCGATTGAACCCATAAGGGGTTCGGTCGAACCAGGATTCGAGCGAACCCCTTTGAATTTGGTCCCCAAAAAAATAAAAAAATGCATTGGAAAGGGGTTCAAGCAAACCCCTTTGAATGGGTTCGCTTGAACCAGGGTTCAATCGAACCCTGGTTTGAGCGAACCCCTAGGGGTTCATACGAACCCCCCTAATATCCCTCATTCCCCCCCTGAGACACAAAAAGAACCCAAATTTTGGCACTTTGGAGCTCGGGTTGAGGATGAAAATGGAGGAATATTCACAAACCCAACTGGAATCAGGTAGTCCTCAGAACGAGCTATCCAATGAATATAGTTTTAATATGTTTTGGTTTTATTATGTATTTATTTTTTTAGTTTTATTAAACATAGGTTTTTTATCAAAAATGAAGGTCTCTGTTCTGCACATGTGGAAAAATAGTAGATTATCAAAAAATAAATTGAAAAATATGAGTGCACCAGATATTGAAGTCCTCGATCCAAAAAAATAAAATTGAATTTTGATATATACAAAAAAAGTTACGCATTATACGGTCGCGCTATGTTTGAATTGTAATTGGTTTGACTTCAAAACTTGATTAAAGAAAAAATATTCAATAAAAAAATTTCTAACCAAGTGGAAGCACTAGATATCAGAGTTACAAATCTAAATTCAAAAGAATTAGAATTTTATCCTTTATGGAAACAAAGTTATACGTTATACGGTGTGCGTCACTTTTTAAAAATGATGTTTTCTGAAAAAACTAGTTTTCGTGGGAGATGGAAAAAGAATTGCAATCTGATTCCAAAAATTTTGAAAAAAATATTTTTAGAATCTACAGACAAAATGTGATGAGACTCTAGTTTGCATCATCTTCAAATTCCTCATGGTTTATCCGCTACAGGTGCACGAATGTGAAGATTTAGTTAAAAATAATAATTTCAATGCCCAGTTTGGCCAAAAATTGTAAACCACTATTGTGGGATCACCCTGTGTCAAGTTGTGCCTTTGGAAATGATCCTAATGACATTGACCTTACTCATGCTCACTCAACTCCTAATGCATGTCCTCCTCGTGATGTTGACATCATTGGAGAAGATGATGACAACATGAATAAGTTCCTAAACAATTGGCTTGACAACCTTAAAGCCAGCACATCCTTTTGGGTGATCCCACAATACTAGTTTACAATTTTTGTCCAAACTAGACACTAAACTGATTTTTTCTAACTAAATCTTCACTTTCAGACACCTATAGCGGTTAAACCGTAAGGAATTTGAAGATGATGCAAACTAGTGAGTTATGAAATTTTTTCTGTAGATTCTAAATATATTTTTTTCAAAACTTTTGGAATCATATTGCACTTCTTTTTATATCTCCTTCGAAAAAGAGTTTTTTTTAGTAAACACCATTTTTTAGGAGTGATGCTCACCGTATACACATAAATTTTTTTCCATGAAGGATAAAATTATAATTTTTTCAAATTTAGATTTATAACTACGATATCTAGTGCTTCCAATTGGTTTTATAGTGTTTTATTGAATATTTTTTCCTTAATCAAGTTTCAAAGTCAAACCAATTACAATTCAGACATAGGCAGACCATATTCAACATAAATTTTTTTGTATGTATTGCAATTCAATTTTTTTTTTTGGATCAAAGACATCAATATCTAGTGCACTGATATTTTTAATTTTTTTTTTGATAATCTGCTATTTTTCTACATGTGTAGAATGGATAGATTGATTTTTGGTGAAAAACCTATGTTTAATCAAACTAAAAAAAATATATAATAAAACCAAAACATATTAAAATTATATTCATGGGATAGCTCATTCTGAGGACTACCATCATCCAGTTGGTCTGCGATGTCTCCTCCATTTTCATCCTCAACTCAAGCTTTGAAGGGAAAAATTCTGGAGTTTTTTGGTGTCAGAGGGGGAGAAGGGGGGAAAGGGAGTTCAAGCGAACCCCCTTTCCACAACCCTTTCCTTTTCTTTTTTTTTTCCCAAGAAATGTGGGACCCAACATTTAATGGGTTCACTCAAAGGGGGGTTCTAGCAAACCCCCTTTGGGTTCGCTCAAACCAAATGTTCATTTGAACCCCCAAAAACCAAATTTTTTTGCTTGGGGGTATTTTTGACAATTTTCCTTCCTCACTAGAATTGTAAACCAGTTTTGTGGGTTTACCCTTTTACCCATCCATGAAACAACCAAATCCTCCTACCATACCACCTCTTGAGATGTTTGGTTACTTACATCCTAAAACAAAAGTTGAACCTAAGTTCCCTACAATAGGTGAACCTAGTTCCTCTAAACAAGCAAACACTCAACCATTTTATGATAACAAAGTAACAAACACTTCCATCAATCTTGAAGAAACATATGGAAAAAGGGTTCACAATCTTGAGTAAACAAGGATGTGATACAAAAAATGAACATGAGATCCACCAAATCCTAGAGCAAATACCAACTCATGAAAACACAAAGGGGTTAGGGTATAAGATCCCTCTCATAACATAAAGCCTCCTATAGAATATCTAAGGCTTCACAGTGATGGTACAGTGATCTTTAATTCCCCTCATGATATGAATGTCCTTCCTAAAGAACAACCGATCACTCATAACAATGACAAGGATGAGAGGATCACCTTAGGTCCCCCTCCTCCACATTCAACTCAAGAAGTTGGTGAATCTAGAAAATGAAAAAGGCCTTACAAATTACAAAAACTAAAGTTTCCTCGTCTGCCACCTGAAAGTGAAAGGAGACTACAATTCCTTTTGAACAAAGAACTCATAACATTAACACCAATGAAAGAAAAACTTGTGTTATATCCTAAAGATGCAAAAGTTACACATTGTTGATACCACAAAACTCTTGGACATAGTACTGATGAGTGTCATGCATTCAACTTAGTCTTGAATTTTTTTTACTTCGATGGCAATGAATATCATCCAGTGATTCCATAGCTTGTCCTTTTCCATGCCTTGTCATATAATGGTTGTAGAAAATTCTATTATCACTATTACATGACCTTTCCCATCACCTACCTAGGCTCATTCTCATCTTGCACTCAGTGGGGGCAAGAAGTTGATAGCCTTATCCTAGTAATGCATTTTCTGTTGTCCCTTTGTTGTGTTTTCCACCTTCCACTTATATAGATTGAGATTGGAAGGTGAATGACCTGCTCATAGGTTGACTTGCTTGTTCCTTACTAGTCTTTTGCATTATTTCTTTTTCATTTTCTTTTGTGTGATTGCATGTGCGTAATGTGATCCCTCGTGATATTTTGTTTGATGTTCTCTCTTTCTTTGTGGCATTCCTTTATTTTTACTTTCATTCTTCTTTATGTCATAAATCTCTTACTTTGTGATTTTTATCTCTTGTCTTGTGTTTTCCTTTCGGGGATGACGCAAGGCATTGAGACATTCATGTCTCTTCCATATTGACCCAAAAGGATTTCTTTTTTATTTTTCTCTTTTGTCTTGTGTTTTCTTTTTGGGGATGACGCAAGGCATCGAGACATTCATGTCTCTTCCAGGTTGACTCGAAAGGTTTTTCTTTGTTTTTGCTCTCTTTATGTCATTCTTCCGATTCTATGTGTATTTGGGGGATGGCGAAAGTTCCAAGGTCTTTAAAAACATTCCAGTAAAGAATATACTGACCCCAAATCCATAGATCCCTTATGTGTTTGGTGTTTTCATTTTGGGGGCAACTCCTCTCTTTTCCTTTTCTCTTACATGACACAACTTTACTTGGAAACATATGACTTGGCATAGGGCTTTCCAAGTTGGCTCTCATGTCTTCTTTATTGTTTGCATTTTTCATTTTCTACTTTAAAGTAATTGCTCATAGTATGGTGTTTAGCAATTCCTTTAAAGTTGGGGCATACATTGGCATTATTCTTTTGCATTTTTTTTTCATGGTTCTTGGTGCAGTGTTCTTATTTCATACGATGCATTTGTCACTTTGTGGATGACAATGGGTGTAATTTCCTTCAAGAGCATGATCTATCTTAGAATATTACATTCCTCTTAGTGGCTTGATGTGACACACTGTATCCCCTAAGTTGTGAATTTTATATTCTTTGATTGGTCCTCTCTTGGAGACATTACACACAATTTTCCCTAAGTTAAAGACCCCGCATGAACTAAGAAAGACTCCTTTGAACACTCTTTGCATGTTGCATTTTGCATTTTTTGTTATATGACCACCTTACATAACATAGCTTGCATGCCTATAGATCCATTCTATTTGTTCATGAGCTCCAAGCATACGAAGTTTTGCTTGCCTCATGAAGCTCAAAAATCATTTTTCTATGGTGCCTTATTAAAGTTATTAGGAGGTATAACTTTGGTATGGTTTGAGTAGGAATCCTGATCCAAGGAATGAATTTCCCCATGTAGCCACCTATGTGTGTGTGTGAGCACTGCATACCATCCATGAGTGTATGTGTCTCACCTTCTAGGACTTCTCACCTGTCAGACAACCTAAAGTTCTATCGCCTCAGATTGATTATGCATTTTTAGACAAGTAACCTTAGAGATCTGATCCACATCATGATGGAAAAATGGTCGAAGCTTGATCCAGTTATCTTTTTTCTTTTACCTTTCTTTCATCTTTGATAGTGCTTTCTTGTGCTTTGTTGTTGCTCTTTATATCATTCTCATGTGTGTTCCTTTGTGCCTATGTTGGTTTTCCATGGGATCTTGATCTTGGGGGTTTGATCACCCCTCTTGATCGTTCTCCCATCTTATTGACATTGGTGCATTCAAACCCCTCTTGATGCATGATTGTCTACTTTAATGTGAGTTTGAAGGAAGTTCATCCTCTCACTAAAGTGGGGGCTAGATGGAGTCATTGAAAAAGTAACCCTTCTACTTTTTCTGGCTTGTTTAGGCCCTCCTTGTGATTTTGGCTTAATGTTGCCCTGATTTAGTGTTGTAATATGGATGACACATTCACATTAATTCTTGGGCCCTTGTGAACTAATATATTTTAATGGCACCTTGCTAAAGTGTTGTGAACTATTGTAACACACTTCCACACTTTTTTAGGGTTTTATCAAATACTTAAACTTAATAAACCTATTTTTAATCAAAATCACTATTAATCTTGCCTTATATGGAGTATTGTAACACATTTTCACACTTCTCTAGGCTTGTCATTAATAATTGAGATTTATTATGCTTTAATTGGCCCCATTTTGCATCCAAAAGCATCATTTATTGCATCTTTTCGAGGATAATCCCGACACCAATTAGTAACCAATCATAATTCAGGTGTTTCTGGCTTGTGTGGCCAAGATTTAGGGATCTGGGATTCATTTTCCACCTTGCACGAATGGGTCCCACCTAGATTTTTTGTCCCTGAACCAGTTTTCACACATTTGTAAGAAATTTTCATTTTTGGTCCCATACATTATTGTGAGTGTCCAATCTACAATTAACTAACAACAAACATCAAAAAAGTGTTAAACATGTTAAAAAACCAAATAAACACTCCCTACGAGATTCTTTAACGAAATTCAAGAGAAAACATGAAAATAATAACAAACTAACAAAAGATAGCATGCAATCTAAATTGAACTAGCTAAACCTCCATCCCATAGGGGGAGTGGTGCTCCTTTGATGTGGAAAGAAGCCCTTTCCCAATCCCTTTGATATGATTTGGTGATTGTTGATGATCCAAGTGTGAAAATGACTCCAAATGGTAATAACTATGCTTGAAAATGATGAAAGTGATGGATTGCTATGAAATGAAATGCCTAGAGTGATAATGCTTGAAGTTGTGGATCCATATTGTGAAAAGGATGCTTCTATTTATAGAAGCCAAGGGATGAAGAATGAGAGGATTTGATGAATGTGGGATAAAATGGGAGCCAATGAGAATTTTCCAAGTGTCACAATTCTATTGGAGGAAGGTGGAACACATTTTGGGAAATGTGTGAGTGGAGGAGGATGGAAGAGAAGTAAATGAGAATGGTTGAGGATTTGAAAGGTTGTAAGAGGAATTGAATGAATGTGGTTGAGATTTGGGAGGAGGTAAGAGAATTTATTGCATTTTTAAGAGGAGTTTTGAGGATGTGAAAGGTTTTTGAAAACCTTTGGAGGGAAATCGAATGAGAGGTGGTTTAGGGGAATATTCCTTGGAATATTCCTATGTGAGGATAAATAGAGGAATTAGTTAATTAAAAGAAATGAATTTCATGTGCAACCTGATTAGTTGACCATGGGTTGATTTAACTCTTGAAGAGTTAAAAATTGAAGGATTTATTAATGATGATTAGAAAGTGATTCAGGATTAATTAATACAAAATTAATTAATTGGAATGGGTTAGGGGATTGTGACATTTGATTTGATTGATTTAATCAAATGAGAGGATTTAGGGGGATTTAATTAAATGACTTGATTTAATTAAATGTGGTGAAAATTAGTTAGAAGAAGGGTGAATTAATCAATCAATTTAATTATTTGATTAATAGCTGAATTTGTAGAATTTAACTAAATAATGTTGATTATTTAATTAATTGATGAATTTGAAGTGATTTGGGAAGAAATGGTGTTAATTTATCGAAATTAGATGCATAGTATTAATCAAGACTTTTTTGGTGTCTACATTTTTCCCCTCTTTGAAGCGAGGTACTTGCTCTGTCGATTCAAAGAATAACACTGCCATAATCAAAATTTAAAAAAATCCTAATTTTTCGGATGCCCCACTGTTGCCCCAGCAGAATAAATTACGCTGCTACACTGCCCCCTCGAGAGATCGGGCGAAAATTGCAAAATTAGGTCTATCTCATGAAAAAGATTCAACAAGGATTTAGGCACAAAAAATAGCCCACGAGATGCAAAATTAAGCTCGTGATGATGAATATGAGTCAAAACGGGCTTTGTTTGGTAAAAATAGATTAAATGGGTTCAAAAACCCTAAAAAAAATCCCAAAAAGAGTAATTTTTTTTGCATAAATAGGGTTAAGAGGTTCATTTTCAAATCATTTCCACTCTTAGCTTCTAGAAACCTTGACTTTTTGCTCTGAGGTGCTGATGGAATGGAAGCTTGTGTGCTCCCCAGACATTGGACAAATCAAGTTCACGAGTTCTAGTGGCCTCAGGATGTAGGACCCCCGGTACGCCTTTTGAAACTTTTCTCGTTTTGCATGATTTTGATGCATTTATTAGGGTCCAAGTAGGTTGACCAAAAGTGATCTTGTAGGTTGATGCAATTGTTACAGTCGACATCGCCTTTGTGCATGTCGACCCGTGTTTGCAGCATAGCGTTGCATGACACTGGAGGGTCTTAGAGTCACATAAAAAATCCTGAATTGCCTTTGCAAAATTGTGTTGCACTGCCCCAGAAGAGTTTGACATTGCCCTGAAATGCCGAATTGCCTTTGACATATAGCATCGCTTTTGATTTTAGAGCCAATTTTGCAAAATGATAAAGCGTTGCTTTTGCAAAAGCCGACTTAGATATGCTTTTTGGGGATTTTTTATTTTCAAAAACATGCTAGGTTGCCTAAATTTGATGTCATGGGGGTTTTGGATGCAGGAGGTCCTACTAGTGCTCCACTCGAAGGAGCACAGGAGCCAACTTTTGAGCAGAGCGAGACATTTGATAGATGAGGCATTGTTCTTTCTTGGTTCGATCAGATTCAAACATGTAGCTCAGATGCCTGAGGTGAGGACACACCTTGCAATGATGATAGCTTTGGTGGAGAGATGGCAAAGTGAGACCTCCTCATCCCATTTACTGATTGACAAGGCCACCATGACCCTTGAGGACATATGGCAGATCCTTCAGATCCCCATACACGGTGAGCATATTATTTACGATGTGGGGGCCGAAGGTGATGCCATTTTTTAGCTATTCAACGTCGACCAGTATGTGACCGATTGTGGCTAGATTGACCTTGCTCATTATGAGGGGGTTTCCCCTAATTTGACCTTGTTTGTCAAAGCACTGATCTCGGGAGTACTTGTTCTTGACAGGCAAGTGAGAGGTTGTAGTGTTGGATGGGGGATCATTTGGTCTAGCATGATGGAGGATATGACCATCTATGCCTAGGGGCCAGTCGTCCTAGCATCATTATATCATGATATGCACCAGGTCGTGTACTGTGGGTCCTGCAACATTGGAGCAGGAGTTACACTTCTTCATGTGTGGGCATATGAGCATACAACCATTTTGAGGCCCACCATTGTAGACATCCAGATAGATCGTGATGATCTTGTGGTTTATAGGAATGGGGGGATGACCACCCTTCATTATACAGGAATTATAGGCATCCCACACTAGAGGTGGGTCATTGATGAGATGATAGTGTTTCGGTGGAGACTGTGGTGCCACTTTCATAGATGGCATGATGGTGATTCCCAAATTTTCTATTGAAGGCAGACTAGATACCTGTAGGGATGAGAGCATAACATGATAGAGTGGTACCTCCCGGATAGGGTTGCTCACCAGTTTGGGGAGGTACAGGATGCACTTGATGATGGTCAGAGAGCCATATTTTCTTAAAGGACATAGAGACAACGTGGGGGCAGTGGATTCCTCCCTAGCAGGCCATCAACGATTACAGACAACTAGTGATGATGTCATGGGTTTATTTTGATGGTCCTGTAGATGCGGGAACCACATAGGAATATGATGCATATTTCTGGGCTCACACCTCGATTCGGTTAACATTACCAATGGTGCCAGTAGTGGGCAGAGGATGAGTCAGAGGACCCTGGATTGGAAAAGTCCCCTAGTAGCTAGGTCATAAGGCACAAGATGAATAGGGAAGAGGTGCAAGGCACGATGGGCATGATGGACAAATTCCACCAGTAGTGCCACCCATTTGTTAGAGGTCACCAGTACAACCACCCCACCAGCCACACCAATAGGCACCATGACCACCACCAACAGGTCTCAATCCCAGGGACAAACAGATAGTGGTGCTACAAGCACAAATTTAGGTCCTAACAGGGCAATTGTAGTAGGCCCAGGATCAAATTTAGACCTTGACCCAGGAGAGGGATCAGGCATGACAGGAGGTAGCGCAGGAGTACTAGATGAGATAGGATGCCGATCTCGAGTTGGACTTGGAGCAGGGACGAAGGCAGTAGAGCAACAGATGCAGGGGTAGGCCACAACCCTAGTTGAGATGTATGAGTGAGTGATGCAGGAGGCATCATACTATAGGACCTTATATTATAGAGCCGTAGCATAGGCGCAACGAGACCCTAATTTCTCCTATATCAGTTAGGTTGCTCCTACAATGACTCATCGTGCAAGGACATTAGGTAGATCATCAAGGTCTCATCACCAGAGCCGAGGCAACCATCATGTGGACAAACAAAGTGAGGGTAGCTTGGGGCACTAATAGTGCACTAGACACATTTTTTGATTGTACAACCTAATTTATGATGTATATACATTCATTGGCTGAGTTTTGATTAGCCTCTTGTATATTTGATGATGATACTATATATCTGATTCTGATTGTATCATGACATTCAACCTTTTTGATATATATACATGAGATGACCTTGATGCGATAATATGATGTGGTGGTATTTTATTTTATGTGATGGATGCATATAGTGTTTATGTTATGATGCTTTATTTTTATGATGTGATGTGATCCTATCGATGTATGATATGAATGCACATGGATCTTTATGGATGCATGATAGATAAAAATCTATATTATGTGATGATATGTGATGGATGTAATGCAATGATATGTTTGACTCCTTTTTCAATCTCTTTTCTATATGCGATGTATGTATGTATGATGAAAAAATGTGATGATTATGATAATGCTTATATGGTTATGCAATGGATGCTTATGCAAATGTGTGGTTTATAAGATACTTAGAATAACCAATCTATATTATGATGGATGATTTATTTTATGATGATATGTTCAGTATGCTGATGGTTTGTGGATGCAGGATGGATGCAGATATAGATATATTTATTTCTAAATGTCATGATACCATGTTAGTATTAGTATATGGAAAAGATAGAAGAGAGATCAACCCTTGAGTTCGAGATGATGAAGAAATATGGTGATGATGATGTATTGCTTATCAGGGACTGGGAAATAAAGGGCTTGCTTTCCTTATTTTTGATAACACACATAGATATGATGCATCAAGGTATAGACAACCAGGATGGAATTGTATCTAGTGTGATGGAATTTGACCTAACAATTAGATAGGAGTGTCCCTGTTCACACATGGCATACAAAACCTTATTAGGATGTACTTTAGATATTTCAAACATCTCAAACCAAACATAGAAAAGCAAAACCTTCCTATGTAATAGTCAACAAGACATCTAAAACACCCTCCCTACAAACCATACAAAGTAAGTATGACCAAGTTATATTACAAGAATATCCAATAGGCACATCGGAAAAAAGATAATGTTTAATGCCCCATTCCTTTCTCTCTAAATATTTTTGATTAGACATCATCAAGAGGTCATTGGAATGGGTGCAATAAGATAAATCAAAAGAAAAGATCAAGTAAACAAACAAGCTAATGTTCTTCATACCTCTATCCAAGACCAAACTATGGTGATGTCTGATGTTGATGTCCATTGTAGGAAGGATGCATCCTAGGACATGATGTTATCAAATGATTGTGAGGTTAACTAGATGATTAGGCTATTGATACCAAGAGTTGACCAACTTGTTCACCTACTGACCTAGACATGTGAGACTTTTGACGTTTGAGTTTTCTCTTTCCATTTTCTATACTTGTTTTTGATTGTTTTACTAAAGGTTGAGGGTGACGGTCATTTATTATGAGTGGATGTTTATCTTGGGTGAACGTTGAAATGGGATTGGATGATTTTTGGGTTTTTTGAATGTTTTTGGTGTTTTTGAAATGTTTTGAGGCTATTTTTTGGTATTTTCAAGGTGATTTATAAATGTTTTTATTTTCAAAATTTCCAATGTTTTTGTGTTTTTTGAGATTTTGACCAAGAACCTAACCTAAAGACCTATCCTAGGGGCCTCTGGGGTTGATCAAAGATTAGCCTTGCCTATGTTATACACGCAGAGACCATGTAGTTCAACTGACACAAACACATTTATTGATGAGAAATGAACAAATGGATTGCCAATTTATTATGACAGACTCCTAAAAGAATGACCTAATGTGTTTCGGGGGCACATCAATGATGGCCTTGCCTACGTTCAAGCTCAGAGACCTATAGTTCAACACAATGACTATTTTTTTTTACTTTTTTTGACTTTTTGACTTGTTTTTGGATTTTTTACATGTTTTGGATGTTTTTGGGTTTTCTAATTTTATGAATGTCTTTGGATTTTCTAATTTTTTGAATGTTTTTAGATTTTCTTATTTTAAAGAATATTTCAATAATATACACAAATTTGATCCAATGCAGGTATAAGAACAAGCCCCCAATGTGATGTGATAGACAAACTCGATATAGGCAGGAAAAATTGACCTTTGGAATCATCTGAGTGCAATTAATGGTGAAGCCATCTGCAACCATCACTTTGAATCCATCAACCTCTTGTGTTTGGATTCCCCCACGTGCTACAAGCCCCTCATCAATAAAATTATGTGTAGCACCTGAGTCAATCAACATTATCATCTGTTGTCCCTTAAGGACTCGTCTAATGTGTAAGGAATCATTCTTCTAAAAGCTATATAGCTGGGGAAGTTTACACTCCTTTGGTTCCGCCTTTTCAATCACTTCTTGTGGCTCTTCTTCCTCTTTTCCCTTAAAATTTGATTGCTGCTCTAAACTTTAAGAAGCACTTTCCTCAGCTAAATAGTATTCTATTTGATGTATTATAGCCCCTTTTGCACATACATTATCCTTAGACCACTTATCTCTACACTTGAAACATAGGCCCTTCTTCCTGAGGTTATTTAGTGTGTCTTCATCAAGCCTTCTGGTTGATTTTTTTTGTTGTGAAGTGTCCTTAGTGAAAGGTTTGTCCTTAGTGAAAGGTCTCTTATCCTTTTTGTGCATCAAAGGTTGGGACTAATTTTTCACTTTAGGGGCAGCCCACTCCATCCTTCTTACTTTATTCATGGCCTCCTGCAAAGTTGGTGGGTCAAATGCCTTAATTCATCCCTTGAGTGGCTCCATAAGAACTTCACTAAATAAGACCACCATCCATCTCTCTATAACACTATTGATGGGTGTTTTAACACTTTCTCAACACATGAAGTGCATAGGTGCACTACCTCTCTTGAAAGGCAATATTTAACAACAATTTGCTAAAAATCACCCCAAGGTCTCTCGAGTGTCAAGTCATGATATGCATGAATTTCTCAGTCTGGTTCAATGTGATTTTATTGGAAATCATAGGGTAGACTCACGAAGTTAATCTGGAGGGAATGTGACTCTTAAAATGGAGTTCTTGAGATGGGAAGTTGGTGTGCAAATTGCTACAGGTTCAAACAACAGTCTTAAACTCCAATTTCAACTAAAGATTTAGCTTTACAATGTGTAATGAACCTTAACATAGGTCATTTATAAAAAAAAGAAAAATGGGCTGGGAGGAGAAGAGGTTCCTGGATCGGAAACTAATAGTGAACAATGATCATGGAGGACCCTACTGCAGACAACTTTCCTAAAACATAATTTCACCTAACTGGATTACCTCACAGTCTCATGAAATTTGTGCAAACTTCTAAGGACTGCAAATATTCAACCATTCATTCACCATAAGCATGAATAAAAGATAGAAGTTTAGAGAAAATTTTAGATTATGTCTAGACTAACTTTACATAGTTGTTTATCATCAATAAATGACAAAAAGTATGGACAAGGAAAGTTGCCAACACATAGCAGAATTCTTCAAAATTAGTGAACATCAACTAATCTACTAAAGCAAGCTAAAACATGTAAAATAGCAAAGAAAATATGCTCAAATTAACTATGGGAGAAGAACCATGTAACATGCACTTGAAACTCAAGAATCCACCAAAAGCATGAACTTCTATTAAAATTTCAGCAGCATGTCATTACAACAACTCAACTCTCTCTTGAAAATAAGAGGAGACCCCCTATTTATAGTGTTCAAAAAGAAAAATGAATGGAAAAGATTGATTTGCATTGTGTGGCCAAGATTCACTACAAACTAGGGTTTCACCTATCCCCAAATATATTACAATTTAAAATTGCATCCTTCTCTTTCCCCTTTTTTGTCTTTTGTGGCAGCACTATAGCTCTTTTGTCTTTTGCTGATTTCCCTTTTCTGTAGCTACACTGTGAGGAATTAATCATCAATCACATGAATTCCTTCATTTCTCTTTACGGTGGTGTACTCCACAAATTTTCTGATCAATGCATAGAGCTTATCCCATTCCAATATATCACATTGGATTACTTGAAAATTGAATATCCTCTATTTTTTTGTGACAGTATCCCAGTCCTTGTCAAATTTTTGCGCATTCTTAATTTCCTACTTAGATTGAGCGAAGGCTCGAGAAAAGCCAACAAAATCTGGCATTAGTACATCCACAATCATGTTTTCCATCTTGTGGAAGTAGGGCTTTATCTTCTCAGGATCTAACTCAACTGCTGGCACATCGAAGCCTGTCATCAACTTTATATATTCTTCACAAAGAACCCGAACTTCCTTGATCCAATCAATTTCAATCTCCACTTCATGGAGCACTTGTTCTAACACCTCTTTTCTATGGTCAAGGCCCAACTTCCACATCTCCACAAGCCAATGATCACCTTTCGCCAAAAAAAATTCCTTTTCCCAAGATCAATAAGGTACCTTGAGGATAGCCTCAAGTTTGGGGTACGTGATCCTGTATAGCTCGGGGAAGTCAGTGTAGAAATTCCTTATTCCCTCAATCACTCTTTGCAACTCCAAGAATTTATTTTCTCTCCTAACCATGTGAACAATGCCCATATTGTCATTGTAGATGACTTACCTCTACCAATTCTCCATGGCTTTCGTCCAATTCTTTCTTTTCTCAAGCTAATCAATATGGTCCTTAGATAGTAATTGTGGTGGAACCAAGGATGTGGTGGGAAGCTCTTCCACTGATGACCATTGTTGAATATAGGCTATCAAATTAGCCACTTATGCTTTTAGTTCCTCCTTTGAAATCTTATCCTTGTGCATTTGATGCACAATGGTGGCGATAGACCCTTGGAGGTGATCAATTTTCTGCTCTCGTATGGTGGCTCCTAGATCAAGGGTGGAAATATTATAGCTTACCCCTTCTTCATTCATCACTGGGGTGGATATTTGCATGGTTCTAGATCTAGAGGAATCCATTGTCATCTGAGATCTAACCTTAGGTTTAGTCTCTTTCTTCGTGCTTATCTGGGCTCGGGCCAAGATGGCCTCAAGCCTTGCCCTTGGATCCTTTGAGCTTTGGGTCTTCTTTTCCAATTGTTTCTCAAGCCACTCAGGCCTCTGAGATTCCAACTTTGGTGATTCATGACCACCTTCTTCCTCTTCATGGGTGTGTTGGATCTCGATTTACTTATTTCCCAGAGCCTCTTGCTCAGTATTTTCTCCTTCTTCCTCATTAGAATCTCAAATGTACATAGTATCCTTCTATGAAGACTTAGAGGTAGCATGCTCTTTGGGGTTGTCTTCTCCTTTAGTTTCCTTTTCTTCTTCTTCTTCACGCTCATGCTCCTCAGGCTATTCTGTTTCTAGATTCTTATGAATTAGAGACTCTTCTTTGGGTTTTTCTTATTCTTTCTTTTCCTTTTCTTGTTCTCCTGAGAGAGGCATTTCTTCATCATGCCTAGGGATTCTGTCATGCTCCCCTATTGGAAGTTCATTATCTTCCTCCATTTTGTCACTTGATTCCTTTTCTTCCTCGCAAGGTGGTCCTTCCACTTCTTCTCCACCATTCTTTAACTATTGAGCTAACTCTTCCTTGATATCTACATCAAAGGTTTCCACAATATATTTGGTGTCAAAATCCTCTTCATCCTCCTCAGAGGATTCTATCTCTTCACCTTTGTGCACCACCTCATCAATTGGCAGGTGTTGGAACTCAGGATGCTCATGGTAATCATTCGCTTCCTCCTTGATCTCTTTTGTGGCTTCCTTCTCTCTTCGCTCCAATTCTTCTGATATTTCCATTGTGGCTTTCATCTCTGGTGGTTCAGTTGGAGGAGTGGAGGTAGGAATATTAGCAAGAATTTGTGCTAAGGTAGCTTGAATAGCTGGGTTCATCACTACTCCTGATAGCTCTATAGGAATGTTCTGCACATGTTGGGAGAAGGCCTCTGGAAGTGAGAGTGTAGGTATTGGAATTGTTGTTTTTGCCAAGGGAAGTGATGTTGTCAGAGACATGGAGGCAGAGGAAAGCATAGAGGTGGTGGCAGAAGAAGAGTCAATGGTTACAACCTGCATGGTGGGTGGAGAAGAGGTAAGGTGGACTGAGATATCCACCACAGGCAGAGAAGTAGCAACCATCGCCTGAGAAGCAGGAAAAGGGACAGTGGTGGCTATAATGACAATATTAGCAACAACAGGTAGAGATTGTGGTTGCTCAACCTCTAGTTCCTCTCCTTCATGGAGAGGGTCCTCTTGGATGGTAGTCATCTCTATGAAACTGCCTTATTTATTTTGTTTTTTGGAAGGTTCTTCCTGCAAATCCTTTCTCACATACACCTTATGGTTGGGTTGCTGTTCAAAATATTCATTTCTCTTCCTTGAACTAGTGGACGAAGGAGATTTTGAAGGCTCTCCTGATGGGGCAACAATTGTCCCACTGTTTGTTTCACTTGTAGGCTCTTCCTCAAGCCCCTCATAGGTCAAAGTGACCCCTTACTGCTTCAATTGGGAAAATTTCCCATCAATCCATCCTTTTGTTCTAGCCTCAATGGGCTTCATTAGAATATCAAGGTCATCAACCTCTTGCTCATCCCAGTTGATCAAGGGTAGCAAAAATTTTTCAACTGCATTGTACTGAGGATCCATTACCATATTTTCATCTTCTACTATCTGATCCGGTATGGGGAACAAGTTGACCTTCTTTACAAAATATGCTGTCATCCGCATGTAGTGCCTCATTCGCACTTCAGTATCATCCTTACAGTTAGCCCAAAAATATTCAACACTATGTAAATGGGAATATTTAGTTGCGACCATGTTTTTCATCTTAACATAGGGGTCCATTCGCGGTCAGGAAGTGTGGAACCTGAAGTGATACTCCACCAGCTCTTTGTCTGAATTTTTAGCACAATGGGATGTGTGGAGTTCATATAGCCCTTGGCCAAAGTAGAGGGGGTAAGGAATACCGACCTTATGCTTGTTGCTCAGGAGGGCATGTGCGTGCTGCAACTATCGAGAGAGTTCTAATAGTATTATTCGGTCATTGGGATATCGGGGCAGGTTGTATGGTTTTTGTGAAAAGCCTTTAGCATGAATGTATGTAAACTTTGAAAATTGAATGAACAAGAAGGAATTTTTTTTGAGGAAAGTGTTTGCACTATGGGATATTGTTCTCTTGAAGTCACCCCCGAGCAATCTGATAATATGACCTATGAAAGCGTCATTGACTCTGTAGTAGGCCCTCTTGAAGTTTATGAATTTTAATTGAGGGTACTTCTCATAAACCTTCAAATCTCTACCTAGTTCATCATTAGGAGCTCAAAACAAACCTTTATATTGCATCTGGTCAACCAAAGAATAAACCAAGTAAGATGTCATGTAGAACTAGGAGGTCTTCTTTACAACCATAAATTGCTTGTGGAATCAATCACTGATTATCCCCGCCCAGTAGAACTTGGCTTCTCCATGAAGAATCTATTCTTCTTAGTAAGAAATCCATTCTTGGAAGTAGGCCATAGTTGGAAGGCCCATTACTCTACTCAGCAAGGTTACCAAGTCATGGTAATCCTCATAAAAGTCACTGTAGAAGAGCTCCTGGGGAACCTTTGCAGCACTGCCCCTCTTCTCCTTCAACCAATATTGATTAATAAGTATTTTTCACTTGAGGGGGTCTTGATCCCATATTTCCTTGCCATCATCCTTGGTTTTCACTTCCATCTCTCCAAAGGTAGGGATATGAAAAATCCTCGTTATTGACTTGGGAGACATGTTAGCCAAAACATTCCCATCTCTGTCTACTATGGCTTTGGTTTCCTCCTGGTATGCCTCCCTGCAGGCCATAACAAGGTCGGGGGCGATGAGGGTAGGAGGGAAGCCTGTAGATTTAGCCAACCCACTACTTCTGATGCTCCTTGCACTTTCTATTATAGGGTTGATCTAGACCCTTTGCTTAAATTCATCAATGTCTATGTGTCCGATGTTTCTATTTGTGATCTCCTTCTAGGCTGTGGTGACCTTGGAGTTAAGAGGTTCCCCCTGGAACTTCTATTTCATTTGGTCTTTGTCTTCTTTCCCACGAGGTGCTTTGGCTATCTTCTTTCCTTTTTCCTTCTCTATTCCTACCTCTAAGGGTCCTGCACTTGATTCCATGAATCATGCGGGTGAGAGAGAGGTAAGCACGTTCAAACATAAAAGATACAAGAAAGTTAGCCAAATCCTGCAAAACGATGTTAGATCGATTAATTCATCATTAAAGAATCTTAACATATCTTCCATCTATTGACATAAAAATTTTGCAAGAAGGAGTTTGGGAAATTCTAGCCCAGGGGTCGGACTTCCCTAGGTAGATGGCTATTTTGGAACAACTGCAGGAGGGATGATAATTAGGGCACAGTGGCCTGCCTGTCTCGACCTGCCTTTGAATTTGGTCTACTTGTGTGGTCCATCAAGGAGGGTGCTCTATTTTTTCATATTGGTGAAAGTCATTTTGATGATTAGGGGCATTAGGACCATCATTTGAGCAATTAGAAACAAGGAGCAACTTTGTTGTTTGGAGTCTACCATTGAGAAAAACTTTGGCAAGATGGCATCCCGAGGGCAAAGTTTCGTTAGACACAACCCGATGTTTTGGAAGTTGGTGGAATCACTCACTTGTAGTTTGGGTATTTCAGGTCAACATGGACGAGAGAACATTAGGTGCTTACCGTTTGGAACAACAGAAATCAGACGAAGGCCCGTTGGGAGTAACCCACCTTATCGGGTCCAAAAAGAGATGGGGCCTCTATGTACACTTTGTTCACTCATCATTGAAAGCTCAATGACAAAGTTGGGATTGGGTTCTGGGTGGCAGAAGGATGCATATAGTTTTTCATTTAGCGCGGTGGGGCTATATTGGAGTTCCAAAGATGACAACCTGATGGAAGAGACCCACAGAAGGTTGACCACTTAGCAATTTTTGCATTTTTCATTCAAATGACTGTGATGGAGGTGAGTCTCGAAGGGAGGAATGTCATTCATCAAAAGTCATAAGAGATGACAATCTTACTGCGGCGGCCTGTGGATGAAGGTCCACTAGGCAGGACTCGAAAAGGTGTTGGGAATTTGATCATTTCTAAATGAAGTCAACTAGTAGAGGAGGACTTGGGGAAAAAAGGTTCAGAAAGTTGGGGTTGTAGAGCCGTAAGAAAAGGTAGGTTATGAGCACCACCCTTGGGACAGAATTCCACAGAGGTGGGCCCGGATGAGTCATTAGATTCCTCATTTTCAATCGATTTTTGCTAAGTTTTGAGTGGCGAAGGAGAAGCCACCTCCTGCGAGGGCAGACTTGACAAGGTCATTGGCCACTTTCAAGTCTAACTTAGTTTTCTAACGTTGGCAACAGTGATGGGAGTGTGCGGGTCCGAAGGAGGAGAAATATTTGGTTTATGAATGGCTACCGAGAGCTCCAGTTCCGCATTTGATACATCAATCAAGTTTTAGGTTTTCCAAGTTTTTTTACAATGTGGGTTTTGTGCATCTTAGCTAACCATAACTAATTTTTTAAGTTTTCTCCCTTTTAGATTTAATGATTCTTCAAAAATTGAACAAAACAAAATGGAAGGGATATAGGTAGAAACCCTACCTCAAAGATCTGATGAAGGAGGTCGAGAAGCGGTAGCAAAGATTTTGAAAGGGTGATCGAGTGATGTAGAAGTGATGGTGACACCGAAAGCTGGTTCTGACTCATTCTGAAAAACTTGGAAAATGAAAATGATAGTTTAGAGTCTACTATTTATAGAAATTCCCTCATTAAATGCACCTCATAAATGCGGGTATGGCAGGTCGGAAGGTTGGTGGGCCATTATTTGAAAATGGCGGCGGGAGCACTGGGACCCTCCAGGTGGGCGACATTCGATCGATGGACATTTAGGAGTCGGTGATGAGGAGATGACGCCAAAGGTCTCATGTCCTGATGATCAAAAGGATGTTAGATGATGCTCATTCAAAATCCAACAATAAGGGAAATGATGAACAACCCTGCAGGTCCCAACGGGTGGAGAGGTATCAAAGGAAGGTCGTTTGAGACTACCGTGAGGCAACGAAATCCCAATGGGGGAAGCCTCACAGGGCGGGCCCGATGGGCTCCAAGGACACCAAATTTGGAGACCTAAGGAAAACAACGAGTGGGATCCTACAAAGACTTAGAACTTTGAAAAATTGAGGGGTGGGAAAAACATGGTCTACTCAAGATGACTTCCCTAAAGCTCATTGACCATTTTGAATACCAAACAAGGGGCACACAAAATGAGGTGGTAACCAAAAGTGACCCAGTAAGGCAAAGGAAAGAGAGGGTCCCCGTTTCAAACAGGGTGTGTGTGTTGAAGGCATAACAAATGGCGACTCTGCTGGGGAACGCTCCTGAGCATTATGAGGGTAAGTATTCATCTAGAACCTAGAATCACTAGTTTCACAAACCAAGGGCTGACTTCCAAAAGTGAACTAGGAGAATGGGATCCTTAGTTGAGTCAACCCATGAAACATCTCGGAAGTGTGTGTTCAGTGAGTTCATTCCCCTTTTGTAGAAAATGTGGAAAGTGGCAACTAATCCAATAGGGCAAGCTACATGAATTATCCAACCCCAAAAGTAACCTGGACATTTCCTTGCTACTAGTCAGACATCCATAGCCCCATTGGAGTTGTCGTTGTGACCCCACAGATATTTCTCTACTACCAGCCAGGTGTCCATAGCCTAGGTAGAGTTATCCGCACACCCATACGGTTGCTGGATTTCATCATTTTCTTTTCTTTTCTTTCTTTTAATACCTCTTCTAATACTTTCTTATTTTTCTCAACCATGTAAGCATTGAAGCCTACTATGGGTTTGGGAGCCACAGTGGTCATTGGAGCAGACTTGAGATTTTTCGCTTGCTAAGTCATCATAACAACCACTATACAACTATTTGGAAACAATTAATGTGTGTTTTGTGCTAGATCTGAGAAGAGCGTAAAAGGAAAATCCAACCAAGGGTCAGGTTCTATGTCAAAGTTTGAATGGGGAAGCCATTCCATAGTGGCTATCAGAGACCAATAGTTGAGAGTGAATATTTATCCCAAGAACACTAAAATCGGGTAGCAAAGTGAACCGTTTGTTGAACTAGCATGACCACTGTAGTAGAAACGAAGAACATCCTCATCAAATCAAAACATCTAGGAAATGGGAAAAAATGAAAGCAACACAAAGAAGTGAGACAAAAGAAAACCAAAAGTGGCCTAAGCTAACCTATGTACAAGTATTTACAGGAGCAACTCCAAAGGAGCTCAAGCTTGGAAATAATGCTTTAGGTGATGCCCATTGATAGGAAACAAGAAATCTTCACCAGTTAGAGTCTTTAGGTGGAAAGCATTATCTCTAAGGATTTTAGCAATCTGAAAGGGGCCAAGCAAGAGCTTGCCAAATTTTTCATGTCCCCCTTTCTTCTCATGGGCCTTGTCCCAACATAGGACTAGATCAGTGATTCTAAAGGCCTTGATGTTTGGAGAAATTTTCTATAGCACGATCATGCACTTCTTCTAGGTGTAACAACTCAGCCAAGCAAGCTTCTCTACGATCCCCTTCTTCATAAAAGTCATTGATGAATTGGAGGGTGGGGGTTTTTAAGTGGATTAGGAATATAGGCTCTAAGCCATAGACAAGATGGAATGGGGAATCACCAAGGGTAGCCTTGTGGTGTGTGCAATTTTCCCAAAGGGTGAAACGAAGCTAGGTATGCCAATCCTTGGGATTCCTATCAAGTAGTTTTTTAATCATAGTGATGAGGTTCTTGTTAGTGGATTTTGCTAAACCATTGCCCTGGGGATAGTATTTGGATGAAAAATTGATGGAAATTCCATAGTCAAAGGGTCAACTAGAGAATCTAAGCGAGGAAAAAACAATGCCATTATCACACATTAATGCATACAAGCAATCAAAACGATTCAAAATAAAGCTTTCAAGAAAATTTGTAACTACCTCTGTTGTGCATTACCTACACACAATGGATTCTATCCATCTAGTACAATAATCGGAAGCAGTTAGAATTTACCTATGTCCTGCAAATGATGGTGGGCTTACCAGACCAATGAAATCAAGAACCCATTGCGTGAACGGTCTCACCTCTAGAACTGGTTGTATCGGGACAACAACATTCCTTTCTTTGGTTGTAGCGATCTAGTAGATATGGTATGCACAAATATAGTTGTGAGCATATTTGAAGATGGTCGGCTAGTAGTATCCCGCTTGTAAGATTTGATGAGCGGTCGAGGGACTAGATCCATGACTAGTGCTGAATTTGTCATGAAATTCCTTTAAGACTCGACCTGCTTCTTCTTTGCCTAAGCATCTTAGATAAACACCTTCATGGTTCCTTTTGTCTAATATAGATCCCTACAACATGTAGTTGCTACTTTTCAGGCGGAGAGCACGTTTCTAAACTCCCTGCAAGAAAGGTGGGCACTTGTGGGTCAACAAATAGTAGATGATGTCATTGTATCATTCCCCTGGGGAAACATCTTCAAGTTGGTATTGTTGATGTGTAAGTTCAGGTCATGCTTCGAATGTTGTCTCAGCTATCATTTGAGTGAATTCCTATCCTCATACCAACTTCATTGGCTAAATTTCCATGTCATATTCCTACAACAATGTAACCCACTTGGCTCTTCATTCTCCCAACTCATTTTACATGAGCAATGTCCTCACTGTTGGGTTAGGAACAATGGTGAACACCTTACTGTGCAAGACGTAATGCCTGAACTTCTTAACTCCTCTGACAAGAGCATATGCTTGCTTTTCCACATTGTGATATCTTAATTTGGAATTTTTCAAGGGAGCACTCATGAAGGTGATTGGGTGCTCATTTTTGTCATTGTCCTTCTGAGTCAGGATGCCGGTACAGAAGTGATCTGAAGCAAATGAATAGATGTAGAAGGGCTTAAGGTAGTCTAGGCTGACTAGGACAGGTCAGTCAGTAATAGCTTTCTTAATCTGTTTGAAGGCTTGCTTTGCTTCTAGGGTCCACTCAATCTTAGCATCTTGTTTTAACATGGCGTTGAGTAGCTTGACAATTTCAGCAAAGCCTATGGTGAACTTCCTAACAAAATTTATCTTTTCAAAGAAAGGCTCAGTTCTCTCTTACTACCGGGTAGCTGAATCTTCAATAGGGATTGGATGTGCTTAGGATCTATAGAAATTCCTCATTCTAAAGTAACATGCCTTCAGTGACTCTAAAGATGCGTTTCTTCGAGTTAAGAGAAACTCCAAATTCTTGGCACCTTTGGAAGACTTTGCATAAGTCAGAGACATGATCACTCTGCTTCTTTGAAAACATGGTCAAATCATCCATGTAGATGATTATGCACTTTCTAATCAGATCCTTGAAGGTGATGTCCATGGAATGCTGGAAAGTGGTGCCAACATTGACGAGCCCTAATGGCATTCTCCTGTATGCAAAGGTGCCCCACTTGGTGGTGAACATTGTCTTGTGGCAATCTTTGTACTACACCATCACCTGATTGTACTTGAAGTACCCGTCAAGGAAGGACATCATCTGCGATCCATTGGAAATTTGCAATACCTCATCCAATGAAGGCACTAGATAGTTGTCTTTCTCCTAAGCTCTATTTAGATTGTGGAAGTCCATGCACAATCTGATTTCTCTATTCATTTTCCTAACTGGGGACAAATTTTCCACCCACATGGAGTACCTGACTGGAAAGATGATTCTAGCTGAAAGTAGTTTCTGTACTTTGTAAATAATAGGCTCCAACAAGGCATTGATGGGGCATTGTCTTTGGTGGAATGGATGTACATCAAGCTTGAGAGGGATGGTATGTGTGATGATGGAGGTATCATAGGTTTTCAAATCTTCATAGCTCCATGCTACCACATCGTGATACTTTTGCAAAGCATCAATGATTCCTTTCTTTTCTTCTATAGTACAGACCTTGCTAATGAGCACATTTTTGGCTTCCTCGGCTATTCCAAGGTTGTGTGTGTCACACTGGTTATTTGTGGCATCCTTCTCTGTTTGTTGATCTTGATCTCAGATCTGATCTAAGTCAAATATGCATTCAATTTGAACCATACCTCATGGAATTGTGTTGGTTTTGAGGTTGATGACCCCTTCTATAACTAATTTAGCTTCTTCTGGATCAACTTCATCAATTATTTGGTTTGCAAACATGTCTGAACTTGTGATAAACTCCAGGATGTGCTTATCATCATTGAATACCTAGAAATGAGTGACATTTTCTGGGACAGATGGGGTTCAGGTCAACTCAACAGTGAATCTCTTGAGTGCATAAAAAGATAGGGGTTGTAGCGTGCTGGCCATTTGAGCCAAAGCATCAACAGTATGATTTTGAGAATGCGGGATCAGCTGTATATTAAATGCATCTAGACTTTCTAAGAGATCCCACACTTTATGCCTATAGTTTGCAAGCCTTCTGTCATGGCATGAGTACAATTTTATGACTTGTTTAACCACTAATTCTGAATCACCAAAAACTTTTAGCATTTTAACATTCTTTTCTAAAGCCATTAAAAGACCATGTACCAAAGCTTCATACTCTTCTACATTATTGGTGCAATAAAATTGAATCCTATGGGCAGAAAAATAAGTCTTACCTGTGGGGTTGATGAGTTTGAATCTGGCTCCAGCTCCCTACTTAGACTTGGATCCATCAAAGTGTAGTGTCCAAAACTGGGAAGGCTCTTTGATGCTAGGGCCAATGATGTGTTCATTCCCTTTTGGGTGTGTGCTTGCATCTACAACCTTTGAAGTATGTGTTAGTTTAACATGATTGGGGGCACACTGCTCTACTGGCATCTCCTTCTGGGGAGCAACTAATCCTTTGATATGTTCCACTACTATTTGGCACAAGAAACATTCAAACTCTGAGTGTGCAGCATTGTGAACTCTACACCAGCTTGGCAGCAAGAAGTCCTGGAAGTCCATCCTTGCTCCCAAACTAAGTTGATCTTGTATGCATTTCTCCATGAAGTCTTGGAATCTATCCAACAGTCCTAAATTACCATCTTTATAAGGCTATTCCTCTTCTAATACCACTGACATTTCAATTCTCTAAGGTGCATAGGCGAGGTTGGTCGGAGGACTGTAATGCACCAGGAAGACCTATGCAGCTTATTCTTCTTCTTGAGGCTCTAATTCTTTCTGATAAGTAAAGGGGAAATAATTTCCCAATTCAGTTTCAACAAACAACACCTCATTGACGTTGTTGTACTCTATGATCATAAACTTTATGTGTGGTTCCCAATCTATTCGAATCTGGTTTGGCAACCCTTTCCATGGTAGCCACATGTGAGAGAAATTTGTTGCAGCATACCCGTTCAATGCACAGGTGAAGTCCCATCCTAGGATAATTCTGTATGTGTCAGAAATATCTGCAACTTGGATGTCAATAACTTGTTGTACCCTTGGGTCTGCAACAATATGCATTGGGATACAATTGATCTCCCTAGTAATGTTAATGTAATGCCCCGTCTTAATAACCTAAGAATGTTGCAATAGTGTTTAAAGGTGTAATTATTTGTTTTTTTTAAAGTATTAATATTAAGTTAATTAATTGCATACATTCGTTAAGTTACTAAACGATTCACTACTTTGAGTTTTCCATAAGTGACTAAAGTATTTCGCATTGCACATAATAATAACATTAACATAAAGATAAACTTTGCATAACATTGAAATTTCCATTCAATATAATATTATAAAGTACAAACATGTTTTTCCATACATTGCATTTGATAATTATACAATACTCATCCATCTGGTGAGGTAGTTCAAATAATAGTTACATTTTACAAATGATCACCTCACAACATTGAGGGATGTTTTAACAATACAAATTTACATTATACAATGATGAAAGTACAGAAAAGGTCCAAGTGCGAGCTCTCCATCCATGAAGCTCTGGATGCCATGATCACAAACTGGGGACCCAACGGAGTAAGGTGCACGTTCCACCCAACCATGTGGTACCCGTAGGTCCACCCCTCGTGCTAGGAGATAGTAATGAGGTTACCTAGACCTAATCTACTAACCCTAGACACTAGTACAAACAATCTATTGGTTACATTGCTTCTAGATTCTAGACAATTGATTATACCACAAACATAGGGTTAACTGTTATTCTAGGTGGAGTGTCATCACAACGTTGCAAAGGTTACCCTGGGGTTTCTTCCTAGGTTCCGGCCCCCAATCCTTGGGTTACCCTGGTAACCTCTTACGAAACTCGGCCCCTATTGCATACTATTGTGGAATCGAATGTCTTTTAAGGAAACAAGACACCGATTTTCCATTCCAGGCCTTCTCATCTTATACTCATGACTGAAGAAGCTCAAGAGTCATAAGCGAGGCATGTATATCTTATTAAGTGTTTTAATCTAACTACTGTGTTCTTTAGTTTTCACTGAGTTACTAACTATTTGCAAGTTACCTTGACACCACTTTGTGTGTCGGCCCTTACAAGTAGCCACTCCCCTAAACATAACAAAGGTATTCTAGATTCACTATCTAGGGTTGACAAGTGCACAATACAACATATAATACCAAATTTACCACAATGTACATTACAATCCATTCAGCATATCAGGTGCACTACCCTATGTATAACTGAAAATATGTTATACTTCTGTGAATCCTTACATGCAAGGATACTCAATAATGAGTCCTTGCAAATCAATTCACAACTCTCTATCCGAGAAGAGCAGAGATTGATATTGTGGCCCTCAGATTAACCCTGTTACCCCTGCAAATACAATCTCGGAACGAGAGATTCAAAGAGGAGAAGCAAGAATGCCAATCTCCATGAATCCTGTTCTTGCAATGCAACAATGAAAACTAATCTAAATGACTGTAAAATGTAATAAACCAAACTAATTTATTGAAATGAAACTTAATCTACATGCAATGCCATAAATGAATTATTTTGCAAATTAATTTACTATGAAGATTAAGCTAAAATGCAATATTAAACTATATGCTCTAAAAATAAGATGCTTATATAATCAAACTAATGTAATCTCAAATGATAAAATTCAAATTTGTAGCATAGGTTTGATGTAAAAATTCGTGATTCTTCTTTTTGAAATGAGAATGAGAGGGCTTATTTTATAGGCGAAAGTGGAATTGAAGGCAAATTCAGAAGCAATGTGGGATAAATAGAAAAATAGAAACAAATCTTGATTGGAATTCTTTTTTAGTTTATTTCCCTTTTAACTGATTTGTTTCCCTTTTTTATCACAGGATATTCTTGAGAGGATATTTCATTTATTTTATTTAATTTAAGATGATAATATCTCTTTTAATAAAATAAAATAAGATTATGTAATTTAGAAATGAATATTAATAAAATAAAATAAAATTATTTAATTAAAATAGATTTAATTAAATATCATTTTATTTAAGTAATATTAACTTCAATTAAATAACATTATTTTATTTATTAAAAGGTTTATTTCTTTTGATTAAATAAAATTAATGAAGCATTCAAACCTTAGGGAAAATTGAAACATTTGAAATAGTTATGAATTGATTAAAAATTTGATTTGAAAATGCGACAATCATTGATTGAGAAAGTTGATGTTGACAAATTAAATAAATGGGGCCCAAAGTCTAGGTGACCATTTTAGGTTGCATACATTTGCCCCTCTTTGACTAATGTGAGGTCGACTCGGGATCACATGTAGTCAAAGAATGAAGTTGCAATGTGAGATCAATTTGGGATCACAAAACAACTCAGATGTGAGGTCGACTTGGGATCACATTTGGACAAACATAAACAAAAGGCCTTTGAACATGAGGTCAATTCGGGATCACATCCAAAGTGAGAGATAAGAATCTCAAGCAAGGTTGCCCCAAGAGAAGCAATTGATAAATTGATAAAGTTGAATCAAGGATTGAAGTTTGATAGGTCTCACGCCCTCGTGTCAGAAATCGAAAATGGGATAGAGGAGAAATAATAAATTGAAAAATTTGATCAAATCAAACAAAGATAAGGTTCTTGATGTAAGATGAAAAATATAAGAATCACGAACCCAGGTAGATCAGCAAGAAAATTATGCCCTAAGTTGAATTAGAAGAAAAGAAGTGGGGTGAAATCGAATGGAAGATAGAAGTTTGGAAGAAATGGAAAGAAATGGAGAGAAGGAAGAGAATCTTCTTCAATAAAGAGGATGCATCAAAATCAATCAACTGTTTAAGACAGGGAGTTTCGATTGAGATCACGAAAGAAGATAAGGAAATGAAGGACGTGATCACAGTTGATGAAAAATCCACAAGAAAGATGAAGAGCCTCAAACCCATAATACGGCCTAAAAGTGCAAATTAACGCGCAAAGTCTAAATAATGCAAGCTACGCTTGAAAATGCAAAGGTGTACTTGCAATAGGAGTAGCACTTATAAGGTTTTGTGTGTTCATCATTCATTAGAGAATGTAAGAGAACTTATTTTCATCATTAGGCCATTATTCACAGGACGCCAGGACAATCACACAATCATCACTAGTCACAAAGCGCAGCTATGAAGATATGAATGTGATTTATATGACTTGGAATGTGGAAAGATTCTAACATGAGCATCAAAGACATGAAGGTCAAGATGGCTACAATGTTAGCTTACCCAATTTAATGTAGCAAAACCATGCTCGCATCAAGACATAAACGCCAGGATTACCATGAGAATGGTTGTGCAAAAACATTCAAGGATGATGCCATAAATCTCTTAAGTGTATCAAGGAGACAACAAGAGACATTGAAGAGGTTCAAGACAACACCCACAAGCAGAAAGCAAATAAAAACATGCCCCATGCCCCAAGTCCTCTAGCTATGCATCACGGAGAGACTTATTAGACAAGGACACTCAACGAAAATCAATATCAGTCAGCACACAAAGAAAAGATCATGGCATATCTCAAGCATTAAGTGTTGCAAAAAAAATTTAAGTGTGTAAACCGATATTGAGTTCCGAGGATAAGGATCAAATGTTTGCAATTAGGTAAGATCACATGACCGAACTGGATAAGTGTTGAAAAACACACGATGTCTGGGGTTGTGTTGAAAAACACACGATGTCTGGGGTTGTGTTGAAAAACACAGTTGGGATAGTGTTGAAAAACACCGTTTGCGAGGTGTCCTAAAGACAAGCATATCCAAGAGACCAAAGCTAACATAGTGATGCCCCTAGACAAAGACAAAGACCAATTCCAAACCAAGGCAATAAGGACAAGGCATGATGGAGAAAGGCTAAGGAGTCTCGAGGATGCATCATAACTAAAATATTAGGGATCACAAAGGCCTCAAGTGGCCTTTGTTTTCAGTTTTCCATGGAAGAATTTTTAGGACTTTTATATTTTTATATTTTTGTATTTTGCCTGCGCTTTGTTTTCAGGGTTCCTCACCAAGGAGCATTTTTTTTTGCTTTTTTGTATTTTTCATTTTATATATTTTTTTTTTGTATTTTTTCAGCATCATATTTGATTTTTTTTGAATTTTTTTGACAATATATCAATTTTTTTGGTAATTTTTTCAGTATCATATATCAATTTTTTTGGAACTTTTTTCAGGGTCATAATTATATACAAAGGATGCCCCCAGACAGAATGGGCATCAAGGATAGAACTTCTTCAGGTGCAAAACATTGATAGGCTCAGGGAGCTGCTCCCCCTCTTCAGTAGATAGTAGATAGGCACCTGTGCCAAAAGCTGTTGTGATGATGTAGGGCCCAAGCCAATTAGGTTCGAATTTTCCCTTCTATTCTCGGTTCTGTTGGTTCTTAGGATTCTCTCGCAGGACAAGATCTCCTACTTGGAATTCTCTAGGGCGAACCTTTTTGTTGAAGGCTTTGGACATCCTCTTTTGATAGACCCTCATATAGTCAAATGATGCTTTACGCTTCTCATCAAGAAGTTCTAATTCTTGCAATCTCATGGCGCGATAGTCTTCATCTGTAACTAGACCTTTGAGAGAGACCCGAAGTGATGGAATCTCAACCTCTAAAGGTAACACTGCTTCAACGCCGTATGTGAGGGCAAAAGGAGTAGCCCCAGTTGGAGTATGAATACTCGTTCTATAGGCCCACAGGGCAGGATTTATCTGTAGGTGCCAATCTCTACCATTCTTATGAACTTTTAAGTACCAAAATCTCTTGAGAATGGTTTTTGTTTCTAAACCTACCTTGACCATTTCCTTGTGGGGAAGTAAATGGAGGACAGCCATTGCTATCTTGAATCTTTGTGAGGACCTTTAAGGTCCTTGTTTTAGGCCCGACCTCCATTGTCGATGATGATCTAGGATGGCACTCCATATCAGGATGATGGTTTAAAATAAATAAAGGAACACTATCTTAAAAGAGCTGATAGAAAGTGGAGCGACCTCTACCCATTTGTGGCAAGTAGTGATGCGGTGATAATGAACTTATGCCCCACGATGAGTTGGGGATGAATCTGCCCAACAAGATCAAAGGCCCATCGCTAAAATGGCCAGTGAGATATAGAAGGAATTAGCTCCCTACCTAGAGCATGTATCAGGCGTCCATGTTTCTGAAATTTTTCACAAGACTTAGCAAATGCTACTGCATCTATCTGCATTGTAGGCCAATAGTACCCTGCTCTAAGCAACCTTCTAGCCATGGAAAGACCATTAGAATGTCCTCCACATATGCCCTCATGGATGTCAACTAGCGCTTGATCAGATTCCTCCTTTTCTAAGCACCTAAGAAGTGTTCCATCTAGACCCCTCCTATACAAATCACCAGAGATGAGGGAATGGCGAGAGGCATTGTGGATAAGGTTTCTTCTTTCAGATCGGTTAAATGTATAGGGGATGATGCCATCACGAAGATATGAGTAAATAGCACCATAGCGAGAGGATTCATGTTGACAAGGGTACAAATGATATGGCTTTCAGGTGAGTCAAATATGTGATATCGTAGCTCTTCCACGAGGAATTCATATCTGGACTCATGTTCCTCTAACTGAAGAAGTGAAGCAAGGGTGGCCATAGCATCAGCTACTTTGTTCTCAGCCCTAGGGATTTGCTGAAAGGTGACAAAAGTAAAATACCGTCTCAATGAATCAACCATTTTTTTGTAAGGTACCAACTTGTCATCTTTTGTTTGGTATTGTTCATTGACTTGGTTGATGAGCAGCTGAGAATCCCCATAGATATGTAGTTCTGTGATATTCCACTCTATAGCCATTTTTAGTCCATTTGTCAAAGCCTCATACTCAGCTATGTTGTTTGTGCATGGAAAGAGTAACTCGTAAGATTTAGGAATAGTATACCCATGAGGAGAAACAAACAACACACCAGCTCCAGAACCATTTTGCATGCATGAACCATCAAAGAATAGTTTCCAGGATCTTTCAGTCATGTACATAAGATGCTCATCTGGAAAGTTGGCTTGAATGGGCATATTATCTTGAATAGGAAAATTACCCAGTTGATCTGTAATAGCTTGGCCTTTGATTGCTTTGCGCTCAATA
>VDFB02000013.1:104917677-104943586 GCA_007258455.2 Sequoia sempervirens
TTCTTAACTCCTCTGACAAGAGCATATGCTTGCTTTTCCACATTGTGATATCTTAATTTGGAATTTTTCAAGGGAGCACTCATGAAGGTGATTGGGTGCTCATTTTTGTCATTGTCCTTCTGAGTCAGGATGCCGGTACAGAAGTGATCTGAAGCAAATGAATAGATGTAGAAGGGCTTAAGGTAGTCTAGGCTGACTAGGACAGGTCAGTCAGTAATAGCTTTCTTAATCTGTTTGAAGGCTTGCTTTGCTTCTAGGGTCCACTCAATCTTAGCATCTTGTTTTAACATGGCGTTGAGTAGCTTGACAATTTCAGCAAAGCCTATGGTGAACTTCCTAACAAAATTTATCTTTTCAAAGAAAGGCTCAGTTCTCTCTTACTACCGGGTAGCTGAATCTTCAATAGGGATTGGATGTGCTTAGGATCTATAGAAATTCCTCATTCTAAAGTAACATGCCTTCAGTGACTCTAAAGATGCGTTTCTTCGAGTTAAGAGAAACTCCAAATTCTTGGCACCTTTGGAAGACTTTGCATAAGTCAGAGACATGATCACTCTGCTTCTTTGAAAACATGGTCAAATCATCCATGTAGATGATTATGCACTTTCTAATCAGATCCTTGAAGGTGATGTCCATGGAATGCTGGAAAGTGGTGCCAACATTGACGAGCCCTAATGGCATTCTCCTGTATGCAAAGGTGCCCCACTTGGTGGTGAACATTGTCTTGTGGCAATCTTTGTACTACACCATCACCTGATTGTACTTGAAGTACCCGTCAAGGAAGGACATCATCTGCGATCCATTGGAAATTTGCAATACCTCATCCAATGAAGGCACTAGATAGTTGTCTTTCTCCTAAGCTCTATTTAGATTGTGGAAGTCCATGCACAATCTGATTTCTCTATTCATTTTCCTAACTGGGGACAAATTTTCCACCCACATGGAGTACCTGACTGGAAAGATGATTCTAGCTGAAAGTAGTTTCTGTACTTTGTAAATAATAGGCTCCAACAAGGCATTGATGGGGCATTGTCTTTGGTGGAATGGATGTACATCAAGCTTGAGAGGGATGGTATGTGTGATGATGGAGGTATCATAGGTTTTCAAATCTTCATAGCTCCATGCTACCACATCGTGATACTTTTGCAAAGCATCAATGATTCCTTTCTTTTCTTCTATAGTACAGACCTTGCTAATGAGCACATTTTTGGCTTCCTCGGCTATTCCAAGGTTGTGTGTGTCACACTGGTTATTTGTGGCATCCTTCTCTGTTTGTTGATCTTGATCTCAGATCTGATCTAAGTCAAATATGCATTCAATTTGAACCATACCTCATGGAATTGTGTTGGTTTTGAGGTTGATGACCCCTTCTATAACTAATTTAGCTTCTTCTGGATCAACTTCATCAATTATTTGGTTTGCAAACATGTCTGAACTTGTGATAAACTCCAGGATGTGCTTATCATCATTGAATACCTAGAAATGAGTGACATTTTCTGGGACAGATGGGGTTCAGGTCAACTCAACAGTGAATCTCTTGAGTGCATAAAAAGATAGGGGTTGTAGCGTGCTGGCCATTTGAGCCAAAGCATCAACAGTATGATTTTGAGAATGCGGGATCAGCTGTATATTAAATGCATCTAGACTTTCTAAGAGATCCCACACTTTATGCCTATAGTTTGCAAGCCTTCTGTCATGGCATGAGTACAATTTTATGACTTGTTTAACCACTAATTCTGAATCACCAAAAACTTTTAGCATTTTAACATTCTTTTCTAAAGCCATTAAAAGACCATGTACCAAAGCTTCATACTCTTCTACATTATTGGCATTTTAACATTCTTTTCTAAAGCCATTAAAAGACCATGTACCAAAGCTTCATACTCTTCTACATTATTGGTGCAATAAAATTGAATCCTATGGGCAGAAAAATAAGTCTTACCTGTGGGGTTGATGAGTTTGAATCTGGCTCCAGCTCCCTACTTAGACTTGGATCCATCAAAGTGTAGTGTCCAAAACTGGGAAGGCTCTTTGATGCTAGGGCCAATGATGTGTTCATTCCCTTTTGGGTGTGTGCTTGCATCTACAACCTTTGAAGTATGTGTTAGTTTAACATGATTGGGGGCACACTGCTCTACTGGCATCTCCTTCTGGGGAGCAACTAATCCTTTGATATGTTCCACTACTATTTGGCACAAGAAACATTCAAACTCTGAGTGTGCAGCATTGTGAACTCTACACCAGCTTGGCAGCAAGAAGTCCTGGAAGTCCATCCTTGCTCCCAAACTAAGTTGATCTTGTATGCATTTCTCCATGAAGTCTCTAAATCCTCTATCCAACAGTCCTAAATGCCACTTTATATATATAGGCATTCTATGACACTGACACAGAAAAATCAAGAATCGCAGGGACTCGCAAGGGAAATAATTTTCCAATTCTCCACACCAAACACTTCCTTCAAACTGACAAAATAATTAGCTGTTATAAACTCATAAAATGTCATATCAATTCGAATCAAAAGTAAAACTCTTCCTATTCCAACATGTCTGAAAAATGTTTATCAATAAGTATCAATCTATCGAAAATAATCACATCGCTAAAAACTAGATCAAGGATCCAAACAACTTGGATATACTAACAGTTGAAAGGTAAGAACAAATGCATAATAAATATGGTCACTACCGTTGCCTGGTTTTGTCCAACTGAGTCACTTTTTTTCTTGAAGGTGTGGGGGTAATCCCAAGGGCTTTACACACTGCCAAAGGCATGACATTGGCTAATACCCCAGAGTCAATTAGACAATTTTGCAAATTCTTTTTGAATACTCAGATGGTGGTGAGAAAGGGCGGTGTTTCCAACTTTCGTTGGAATAGGCCCATAGGCGTGTCCACCTGAGCTACTTGAGCTTTGTTATTATCGCCGAATTTATCCTTAGTCTACACAAAGGGCTGGTCCTTGGGGTTTTTCCTATTGTTTTGATCTACTTTCTTTGCAAGCTGCCTACCCATCGGCTGATTTTGAGGTGGATCGGCCTTCTTGCCATGAATTTGCTGAATAACGGGTTCACTTGGAGGGTCTTCGAAAGAGACTCTCTTGGATGGTATTTCCTATGTTTCCTTAGAGGAAGGAGTCCCATTAATAACTCTAAAGAAGGCATTCCTAACTGCAGGAACCTTGAGTAACTCAAAGGTGGACAAGCTGATTTTGATCTTCTTGAACTCCTCAACAACATATTCGCCCATTTGTTCAATTTTAATTTCGAAGGCTCTGCCTGTGGCAGAGCTAGTGGGTTGAGCTTGTGTCTGGCTTGATTGATTTTGGGGTTGACCTTGAGGCTGGTTTTGTGGCTGATTTAATGGCCTATTCTTGTTGAGGTATTGAGTGGGCACATGTGGAAAACCGGGATTATTGCTGGCATTGGGGTCAGGTGGGGTGCTAAAATTATTGGGTAGAGTGGGAGTAGTAAAAGGTCCACCTGCCTATCTATTCCTAAGGTAGAAGGGAGTCGCTCTCTGGTGGAACATGTGAACCTCATCTACACATGGTTTGTCCTCATCTAATGGACCATTGTCTACTAAAGAAAAATGTGGAGACAAAGTTTCTTCACTACTTACCTCTTGGATTTCTTCCTCTTTTGGTAGAGCATCCTCGCATTCTGGGACATTGCTCTCACTTTGTGGGAATGGCGCTAGATTGAACAAGATATAGGAGTCATAGGGCTCAGATGGGACTGTCGTGGCATCCGACATTGTCCATGACATTCTAAACTTTGACTTGGAAGATTTCTATGGTTGTTAAGAACTCGGTGCAGTCCAACTCACAGTGCCTATTTATTTTGTGAATCTGTCACCATCTAGATAGAGCTACTTCGGCAAGGTACACACCACTAGTTTAATTTTTAGCATTTGCAAGTTGGTCAAGTAGAGTAGGAACATCTCCATTGTTGGGCCTAGTATTCCATGTCCTATTTTGTCTTTGGGCTGGTGTCCTTTCAAAATTCTAATTAGAATTATGTCCTGTTTCATAACTTTGTCCCGAGGAAGGACCCGCATCATGGCTGTCCCTATTTTCTCTGTTGAGGTTGGCTTGAATGCTATGCTAAGAAGTTTGCAACTAACTATTCTAATTTCTCAGGTGTGTCATCTCCGTGGAAATCTTCTTGATCATTTCGGTCAGCTCATCAAGCCAATATTTCTTGGTGTTACTTGGTTGTGACACTTGATTTTGAAGGAAAATGGGCAGGGACGCCAACTGATTTTGTTATGCTAGAGGAAATTCTAGTTCTTACAGGTATAATGTTGTTTGAGGCTGCTGAGAGTACACCTATTGCTATTGGGGAGCTTGGGAGTAGGTCTGTTGTTGTTGAGGCTGCAAGTAATGAGGCACTAGGGGTTCCTGGTTCATCGGCTATCCTGGATGTGGGACTATGGGCAGCTGAGGCACCTGGTTCATAAGAGGTGTTTGATGAGCGAACGCTTGGTTGAGCCCTTGAACTTGCATCAAATGAACCACTGGACCCAAGGAGGGCAGTGAATCATAAATTTTTTACCCCAAGTCAGTACTAGCAATAACTACCTCAACGTAAGTGTCTACTAACCGAGTTTGAGCTGGTCGCATTCTTTTCACCAATGCAGTTGTGAGATTAGCCAATGCTGCATAGTAAACTAGTAGGAAAACAACATCATTGAGCACATACACTGCATGTAACCTTGTATAGGCTTGGGGAAATCGATCATTGAAGGATTTGATCAGCTCATTGACTTCCCTACGAACTGATGTGAATTGTCGATATAGCTCTGAAGGGCTAATCGAGATCTTGTACTTTTTCAAGAAGGAATTCATCATCAAATCCCAAGATGTAATGTATCCCACCAAGAAGTTAATATACCGATAGAAGGATTATTCTCCCAATGAGTAAAGGAAGAGCCTACATGCCACATCTTCCTAATTGATCTGCATGTCTTTTAGCATATTTTGGAATATTTTGATGTGCTCCTCAACTATCCTCTGCGGATCTCAAGGATTAAACTTTGTACAAAATCTCTTAGGATTCTTAGGCATGTCATGGTAGGCATTAAAGTGCAATGGAGAAAGATTATTCCCCAGCCAAGCCATGAGGGGAGGCAGAGGTGGTATTTGTTGTTGAACAATGATTTGGTGCTGCAGAGGGGCAGCGACAGTTGGGACTGCGCCTTGGACTTGGAGGGCAGGGGAGGGGGCAACACCCCAACTGTGAGAAGCAAGTGGTGGAAAAGCTATGTGGTAGGCTTGAAGGGAAGGAATGGAGGTGAAGGAAGTATGCTAGGTGTGAGGTGAATGGAAGGCGAAAGGAGGTGAAGGAAAAGGTGAAGTGGGTGGAATGAAGGAGGAAGAAGAGGCCGTGTCCCCTCTTTGAGTTCTTCTAGCCCTTGTAGGGGGTTGTAATTTCTGAAATTCCCCTTTGTTTGGAGTAGAACTTAAAACTATTCAGGACCTCTCAGGGGAGAGTGAATCACCTTGACCCATCTTAGCTCAACTACCCTCTTTCTAGCGCCAGTTTTGTTGATGGGTTTTTTAACACTTTCTCAACACAGGAAGTGCATAGGTGCACTAACTCTCTTGAAAGGAATTCTTCAACAAGTTGTTGAAAATCACCCCAAGGTCTCTTGGGTATCAGGTCATGACATGCATGGAATTTCTCAGTTTGGTTCAATGTGATTTTTTTGGTAATCACAGGGAAAACTTATAGAGTTAAGCTAGAGGGAAGGTGACTCTTAAAATGGAGTTCTTGAGATGGGAAGTTGGTGTGCAAATTGTTGGAGGTTCAAACAACATTCTTAAACTCCAATTTCAGCTTGAGATTTGGATTTACAATATGCAATGAACCTTAACATAGGTAATTTCTTAAAAAGAAAAAGGGGTAGGGAGGAGAAGAGGTTCCTGGATCTAGAACTAACAGTGAGCAATGATCATGGACGACCCTGCTGTAGACAACTTTCCCAAAACAAAATTTCACCTAACCAGATTACCTCACAGTCTCATGAAATTCGTGCAAGCTTCCAAGGACTATAGATATTCAACCATTCATTCACCATAAGCATGAATAAAAGATAGAATTTTAGAGAAAAAATTTAGATTATGTCTAGACTAACTTTACACAATTGTTTATCATCAATAAATAGCAAAAAGTATGGACAAGGAAAGTTGCCAGCACATAGCAGAATTCTTCAAAATCAATGAACAACATAAACTAATCTACTAAAGTAAGCTAAAACATGTAAAACAGCAAAGAAAATCTACTCAAATTAACTAACAATGGGAAAAGAACCATGTAACATGCACTTGAAACTCAAGAATCCACCAAAAGCATGAACTTCTATTAAAATTTTAGCAACATTTCATTACAACTCAACTCTCTCTTGAAAATGAAAGGAGACCCCCTATTTATAGTGTTCAAAAAGAAAAATGAATGGCCAAGATTGATTTGCATTGTGTGGCCAAAATTTACTACAAAATAGGGTTTTCCCCCAAATATATTACAATTTAAAATTACATCCTTGTCTTTTCCCTATTTTGTCTTGTTTGGCAGCACTGTAGCTCTTTTGTCTTTTGCTGATTTCCCTTTTCTATAGCTACACTGTGACGAATCCATCATCAATCACATGAATTTCTTCATTTCTCTTCATGGTGGCGTACTCCATAAATTTTCCAATCAATGCACAAAGCTTATCCCACTCAAATATATTAGATTGGATTACTTGAAAATTTAATCTCCTGGATTTGTTCATGATAGCATCCCAGTCCTTGTCAAACTTCTGCACATTCTTAATTACCTGCTTAGACTGAGTGAAAGCTCGAGCAACAAAGCCCACAAAATTTGGCATTAGTACATTTGTGGTCTCATTTTCCATCTTCTTGTGGAAGTAGGGCTTTATCTTCTTAGGATCCAACTCAACTGTTGGCACATTGAAGTCTATCATCAATTTTATATATTCTTCACAAATAGCCTAGACTTCCTTGATCCAATCAATTTTAATCTCCACTTCATGGAGCACTTGTTCTAACACCTCTTTTTTATGGTCAAGGCCCAGCTTCCACGTATCCATGAGCCAATGATCACCTTTCGCCAAAGAAAATTCATTTTCCCAAGATCCATTAGGTACCTTGAGGATAGCCTCAAGTTTGGGGTCCGTGATCCTATATAGCTCAGGGAAGTCAGTGCATAACTTCCTTATTCCCTCGAGCACTCTTTGTAACTCCAATAGTTTGTTTGTTGTCCTAACTATGCGGTCGATATTGCCATTGTAGATGACCTGCCTGAACCAATCCTCCATGGCTTTCGTCTAATTCTTTATTTTCTCAAGCTGATCAATATGGTCCTTGGACAATAATTGTGGTGGCATCGAGGATGTGGTGGGAAGATCTTCCACTAATGACCATTGTTGAATATAGGCTGTCAAATTAGCCACTTGTGCTTTTAGTTCCTCCTTTGAAATTTTATCCTTGTGCATTTGATGCACAATGGTGGCGATAGGCCCTTGGAGGTGATCAATTTTTCTCTCTCATGTGGAGGTTCCTAGATCAAGGGTGGAAATTTTATAGCTTACCCCTTCATCATTCACCACTGGGGTGGCTATTTGCACGATTCTAAATCCGAAGGCATCCATTGTCAGCTGAGATCTGACCTTAGGTTTCTCCTCTTTCTTCGTGCTTATCTGGGCTCAAGCCAAGATGGCCTCCAACCTTGCCTTTGGATCCTTGGAGATTGGGGTATTCTTTTTTAATTGTTTCTCAAGCCACTCAGGCCTCTGAGATTACCCCTTTGGTGATTCATGACCACCTTCTTCCTCTTCATGGGTGTATTGGATCTTGATTTCTTTATTTCCCAGAGCCTCTTGCTCGATCTTTTCTCCTTCCTCCTCATCAGAATCCCATATGTACACAATCTCCTTCTTTGGGGACTTGGAGGTAGTGTGTTCTTTGGGGCTGTCTTCCCCTTTAGTTTCCTTTTCTTCTTCTTCTTGATGCTCATGCTCCACAAGCTACTCCATTTCTGGGTTCTTGTGAACTCTAGACTCTTCTTTGGGATTGTCTTCTTCTTTCTTTTCCTCTTCTTGTTCTCCTGAGAGAGGAATTCCTTCATCATGCTTGGGTCTTCTATGATGCTCCCTTATTAGAGGTTCAATATCTTCCTCCATTTTGTCACTTGATTCCTTTTCTTCCTCACAAGGTGGTCCTTCCACTTTTTCTCCAACATTCTTTTACTGTTGAGATAAATATTCCTCGAGATCCGCATCAAAGGTTTCCATAATATATTTGGTGCCAACATCCTCTTCATCCCCCTCAGAGGATTCCATCTCTTCACCTTCACGCACCACATCATCTATTGGAAGGTGTTGGAACTCAAGATGCTGATGGTAATCATCTGCTTCCTCCTCAATCTCTTTTGTGGCTTCCTTCTCTCGTCGCTCCAATTCTTCTGATATTTCCATTGTGGCTTTCATCTCTGGTGGTTCAGTTGGAGGAGTGGAGATAGGAATATTAGCAAGAATCTACACCAAGGTAGACTTAATAGCTAGGTTCATTAGTAGTCCTAATAGCTCTATGGGAATGTTCTGCATATGTCAGGAGAAGGCCTCTGGAAGTGAGAGTGTAGGCATTGGCATTATTGCTGTTGCCAAGGGACATGATGTTGTTGAAGACATGGAGGTAGAGGAAAGTAGAGAGGTGGTGGTAGAAGAAGAGTCAATGGTTGCAACCTACACGGTGGGTGGAGAAGAGGCAAGGTGGACGGGGATATCCACCGTAGGTGGAGAAGTAACAAACATTACCTAAGAAGCAAGCAGAGGGGAAACAGTGGTTGTAACAATAGTATTAGAGGTAGCAGGTGGAGATTGTGGTTGCTCAGCCTCTAGTTCCTCTCCTTCATGGAGATGGTCCTTCTGGATGGTAGGAATCTTTGTGAAACTACCTGATTTCTTATGTTTTTTGGAAGGTTTTCCCTCTGAAACCTTTCTCATATACACCTTAGGGTTGGGCTATTTCTCAACAACTTCTTTTCTCTTCCTTGACCTGGTGAAAAAAGGATATTTTCTAGTCTCTCCTGATGGGGTAGTAGCTATCCCACTATCTGTTTCACTTGCAAGCTCCTCCTCAAGCTCCTCATAGGTCAAAGTGACCCCTTGCTACTTCAATTGGGAAATTTTCCCATAAATTTATTCTTTTGTTGTAGCCTTGATGGGTTTGGTTAGAATATTGAGGTCATCAACCTCTTGCTCATCCTAGTTGATCAGGGCAGGGGTAGATTGGCAACTACATTGTACCGAGGATCCATTACCGTATTTTCTTCTGCTACTTGATCTGGTACAGGGAATGAGTTGACCTTCTTTACAAATATGTTGTCATTTGCATGTAGTGCCTCATTCGCACTTCATTATCATCCTTAAAGTTAGCCCAAAAATATTCAACACTATGTAAATGGGCATATTCAACTACGACCATCTTTTTCATCTTACCATAGGGGTCCATTCATGGTCAGGCAGTGTGAAACCTCAAGTGATACTCCACGAGCTCTTTGTCTAAATTGTACTGGGATGTGTGGAGTTCATATAGCCCATGGCTAAAGGAGAGGTGGTAAGGAATCCTAGCCTTATGCTTGCTGCTCAAGAGGGAATCTACGTGCTACAACTGTCGAGAGAGTAATAATAGTATTATCCGGTCATTGGGATACCAGGGCAGCTTGTATGGTTTTTCTAAAAACCCTTCAACACACATGTATGCAAACTTTAGAAACTTAATGAGTAAGAAGGAAAATTGTTTGAGGAAAGTGTTGGCACTATGGGATATTCTTCTCTTGAAGTCACCCCCAAGCAATCTGATAATATGACCTATGAAAGCATCATTGACTCTGCAGTAGTCCCTCTTGAAGTTTCTAAATTGCAATTGAGGGTACCTGTCATAAACCTTCAAATCTTTACCTGGTTCCTCATCAGGAGCTCAAAACAAGCCTCTATATTGCGTCTAGTTAGCCAAAGAATAAACCAAGTAAGATGTCATGTAGAACCGAGAGGTCTTCTTTACAACTATAAATTGTTCGTGGAAGCAATCACTGATTATCCCTGCCCAGTAGAACTTGGCTTCTCCATGAAGAATCTCTTCTACGAAGTACAACATCCATTTTTGGAAGTAGGTTGTAGTCGAAAGGCCCATCACTTTGCTTAGCAAGGCTACCAAGTCATGGTAATCCTTATAAAAGTCATCGAGGAAGAGCTCCTAGGGAACCTTTGCAGCATTGCCCCTCTTCTCCTAAGTATTTTGCACTTGAGGGGGTCTTGATCCCACATCGCCTTGCCGTCATCCTTGGTGGGAACTTCCATCTCTCTGAAGGTAGGGATATGAAAAGTCCTTGTTATTGACTTGGGAGGCATGTCAGCTAAAACATTCCCATCTCTATCTACTATGGTTCTGGTCTCCTCCTGGTATGCCTCCCTATAGGCCATAACAAGCTCAGGGGTGATGAGGGTAGGAGGGAAGCTTGCAGCTTTAGCCAACCCACTACTTCTGATGCTCCTTTCACTTTCTGTTGTAGGGTTGATCTAAACCCTTTGCTTAAATTCATTAATGTCTACGTGTTCGATATTTGTATCTGTGATCTCCTTCCAGGCTGTGGTGACCTTGGAGTTAAGATGTTCCCCCTGAAACTTGTATTTCATCTGGTCCTTGTCTTCTTTCCCACGAGGTGCTTTGAATTTCTTCTTTCCTTTGTACTTCTCTATGCCTGCCTCCAAGGGTCCTACACTTGATTCTATAAATCCTGCAGGTGAGAGAGAGGTAAGAACATTCAAACATAAAAGATATAGAAAAGAGCCAAATCCTGCAAAACGACGTTAGATTGTATAATTCATAATTCAAGGATCAAACCACAATAGTGGTTTACAAATTTTATGAGGAAGGAAATTTCATTTTTTTTCCTTTCCCCAAATTCAATGGGTTCGGTCGAACTCAATGGTTCGACCGAACCACATTATATGTTTGACCGAACCCCCAAACCCTAAACAAAAATAAAAATATTTTAAGGGGTTCGGTCGAACATGGGTTTGACCGAACCCCCTCAAATAAGACATAAAAAAAACATGAATTTTTCACTGTCATTTTTGCTTTTTACCAGTTGCTTTCCCTGTGCTTGTGCATGCGGCGAATGGAGAACGTGATCTGCAAACAATGAACAAACTCGACTTCATCTCTCCGGCGAACGCAAACTCAACTTTGTCTCTCCAAAGTTCATCAACCCAGCTTGCATATCGAGCACTAGGTTTGTCAAATTTGAATTTCGTAGAGTTCAAAATGCATTTGTTTGTTAAATTTCAAAACCCTAAATGAGAAATTTTTCAAATTTGTTGAATTGAAACTGCATTTGTTTCAAAGTTTCTAAAGCCTTTTCAACATACGCTATTTCTATGATACATTTCTACTCTGTCAAAAAATTAACATGCCCTGTCTATGCTTCCACATTTTGCATACATTTCTATTAGGGCACCTCCAATTTATTTGAGGCATTATATCAAACAGTTCATTAACAATTTTTTTGAGGCATTATATCAAACAATTCATGGTAATATTTGATGGAGTATGATAGAAATATTGTTTCCATTGTATGCACCCTATATCAAACAATTCATTAACAAATTTATTTGAGGAATTATATCAAATAGTTCATGGTAATTTTTGATGGAGTATGATAGAAATAGTGTTTCCATTGTATGCACCCTATATGAAACAGTTCATTAACAAATTTATTTGAGGCATTATATCAAAAACACTATTGGAAATTTATTTGAGGCATTATATCAAAAACACTATTTTTATCATACTCCGTCAAAAACACTATTGGAAATTTATTTGAGGCATTATATCAAATAGTTCATTAACAAATTTATTTGAGAAATTATATCAAACAGTTCATGATATAAAGTTTAGGGTGCATACAATGGAAACTTGGATAAAATTCTTCATATTTTTCCTTTGAGTCTTATGACATTACTCCAAAATGGTTGGTGAACTAAATGTATGAATCGAAGAATAAATTTAGAGGAAATAAACTAGATTGTTTGAATGAAATGTATAATAAAATAGTTCTATTAGGATTAGAAGGAATGAAGGTATTATTAAATTTTCTAGTATTAGGAAAATATAAAAATATGTCCACTTTACTATATATATATTTAAAACTATTCTTCATATATCCATGTTAAAACTATTAAAATTAAATTACATAAATCAATTTTAAATTTGTACAAAGAAATAAATGACTTTGATTAAGAGCGAATATTTAAAATATAGCTATCCTCTTTGCAAAATCCAATTTGATTTGAGATATTTATGGACAAAAAATATGGATGAGCATGAGGTAAGTAAGAAAGAATAACCTTAATTTATATCTTCCCTCATCAAATAATTTCACGTTTAAAGAGTTTCTTAAGGCATATCCAATTATGAAAAACTATTATATACTTGTTATAACTATATTAAAGTATATCATGAATAAATTGAAAGGATAAAGAGTAAATCACTAAAAACACATACATAAATCATATAAGTAAATTGATTAATATAAGGAGATTCAAGTGGTTGGATAATTTTTTCCAAGGAGTGGAAGAGGTTAAGAAGGAACCATCAAATAAATATAATATTTTAAATACTTTAAAAGAAAAATACATTTCTCCCTGCTCTAAATTGAAATGGTATTCCTTCTACGATGAAAATAATTGAAAAAGAAGAAAATAATCATTATGAAGATCAAGTACCATTGATAATTTTTAAGAGATCATTGAATAAAATATTCAACAACAAAAGAAAAAATAGAAAATAGTTAATACTAAAGAAACAACTACACCCAAGCTACTATGTTATAAATTATCCTCTTATGTAGTCTTCATTTCCCTATAAATTGTGGCCTCCTTGTACAAATTAGCTATTGATCATCATAGTGAAACAAATTTAACATTTTGAAATGGTTAAACATTATTATTATTATTTGTATAAGTATAATTATTATGGGTTCATTTCTCCTCTCCTACTCTTCCTAATAAGGTTCTATTTTACAAGCCTCATATAAATGTTAGGGTTCTAACTTCTAAAAATTGAATAGTGTCAACTTAATCTCATTAGACAATGCTCCCCTAGTATTAATGGGGCCAAATTTTTATCTATCAAACTTGGCTATGTTTACATTGAATAAGAATTTGATACCTTTATCTTAATACTTGAACTAAGATATCTTGGCTCTAATTTTAGTCATTTTATCTAGAAATTATTGGTGACATATCCATTCGTGTTTAGTTTTAATCATTTATTATTGTAATTAATTATTACAAGGAGATTCTTGAAGCTTGTATTCCATCCCCACCATTTTTATTCTAAATATTTGACATTTTCTTTCAACTTAAAGTCTAAATTTTATCCTTAATGCTATACATATTTTTCTAGGATAACACATATTCATTATATTTCACTAAATGTGTTCAGGCATAGAAGAAAAACCTTCAATATATCTTTAAGATAACTTTGATACCATCAAGATAATCCCACCTTTCATTGCATTAATATCAAGGTTAACTAACCCTTCCTCTTTACATGCTTTTCAATTAGAGTATCCTCTAGTAAAAATAGAAACATTAATAGTGTGGTTATCAAAGAGTGTCTAGGGATGCACACATCACTATTATTAATAAATTATAAGATTGTAAGAAATGTTTATGGAAGAAATAACTATATAATAGAGAATATAATGTATTAGTACATATCTAACTATTACATATTTTAAATAAAGCCCCTTTAAAATCTATCTTATTGCCATTTAATGAGTCAACTAGGTTCAAAATTATTTTCATCTTATTCCCCCAAAATTCATCACCTTTACAACAAAACTTGATTCCATCTAATTTATCTTATTTATTCTCAAATCATATTAAAATCACCACCTTAAACTCTAAGAAATATTTGGTAACTTATTTATTTTATCTTCATTTAGAAAGGGGTGTGAAGGGGATTTAGAACCTTTTAAAGTTTCTTTCAAAATAACTAGGAAGATTTTATTCATTGCCTTTCTTGTTGCTTTTAGGATTAGTGTTATGAATTTTGTGCCTTCATTCTTAAAAATTCTTATATCAACTCATTTAGCATTTCCATGATCTTTTTATATGGGAAAGGTCAACATACAATGAGGTAGACACTTTCCATTTTTTTAATTCCTTAATTAGTTCTTTCTAGGGAAACTTTTAGTCTTTTCAAACACCTTACAAAAATATGATAAATGTGTGATTATTTTTCTTTCCACTATAATTTTTTGATGTGCTTGGATATATAATTGAGATGATTCACTCATAATGTACAATGATAAAAATTTAGTATATATGAAAGAAATATTTTAGAGAAATCAAACTACCATTCTACATAACTTTCACATGGAAATAAGAATATTATTTTATTTTAACTAAAGAAATTGTGTGTACTCTATCTTGAAAATTACTAATTAATTTTGAATTATATACTTATAATTTAAAATAAGAGCATCCTTTGTAACATGGAATAGATAGGTTAATTTTAATGAAATAAAATATGTTTTTATATTAAGAAAAAATTACAAATATTTGGAACTCATACATTAAGAAATTGACTAAGATGTAACTCTGTATGAAAATTAAGATGCTAAAATAATTTATATACCTTCTTTCAATAATTAACATTAGAAATTAATACTTGGCTCATGTTGTATACCCACCTCCCAATGGTCTTAGAATGGATGCATTTAGATGGAGAAGGATTTCAAAAGGCTCATGGTACTTGTGGACCCTTCAAAGGCATGATATATAACACATGAATTTTATTTATGAAATTTGGTCTTTTGTTGTTGGCTTATAGTATGAATGTTATCTATAAGGTGGAATTCTTAGTTGAGACTCTCAATCTTCCATTGTTGGTTTCTAGTGTGATTATACAATATGCTCACCAAACTGTATTAATTTCTAAAGTTAATTATTCAAAGAAGATTTTGTTTCATAAGAAGAGACCTATGTTCACATATTCCAAGGAATGTTATTATCCACAATGCATGACACTTCTTCACATCTCTACCAAGTTCTAAACAAATACAGATTTGCCATTTCAATGGAGGAGATTGATGATTTAAAAAGATAATATCATGCCATTTCTTTCTTGAGAAATCATGTTTGCATTCATGATTTGCTACTTCCATCTTCATCTAAAAATAAATTTTGTTATCGTTATGTGCTTGATATTAAAACTAATCAAAACCTTCATTTGAGCATGATCGCTAACACAAAGGTAAACGAGTGGAAACAAAAGAAATCTCGGTTAATGGCTTTCAGCACGTTGGTGGAAAATCTGCATCTTTTTGAAAGTGGCTTCCTAGCTTATGTTTAGTAAGGTTTTGTAATCTCCACTGTGTTATGTATTTGGGTCACGGGTATATCGAGTATGATGTCTTCTTTTGGGTATTTTGGGTGCATAAGAGAATGTGCATATGTATTGATGTATTCAACCAATGTGCTTTTGTAACATTGTAATATGACAATTGGTCATTTATACTAGGACCTCACTGGTCTTTTTGATATTTTGTAAAATTTGTTACTCGGACTACAACTGGGGGTTTTCTTGCTGGTTCTTTCCCGCCAGTATGTCCGCCTGAGCCAGCTATATGTAAAATATTATATATAAATAAAATTATAAGTAATCTCCCACTTTTTCTTAAAAAAAAGTTCTTGTAAATGTCCACATCTTTTTCCTTGACACAGTTACTATTTCTTAAAAGATTTCTTATGATTTTTCATAATGTTGGTCAATACTTTACTGTAAATATTCTATAGTCATGCTCTTAAATGTCATAAGAATATGCCATAAGAGGGTTTCATTTTATAAAGCTATAATAATATTATATGCATTTAGAACATCTTAGACACCTCCCTTGAAGCATTCAACAAATGACAAATAACTACCAACATAAAGTGAGATGCCTCATTTCCTAATATGAGGACAAAATAATAAATCAAAATATTAGGATGGAAGGTTGACCCACCTTTCCCAATACTTGGCTATGTTTATCATATATTGAGGAGTGGATCCCAACAACAATTGTGCTTAGTGCTTACAGTTACTAATCCAAGGAATACCTATTCATTTTTTCTTTATTGTATGCCTAATGACTGCTCATCTCAAGTTAAATTGTGGGAATGGATTTTTATGCCCTCCCTATGACTAAATGGCTACAAGGAGGTGAATATGATATGGTGGAAAAAACAAAGATACAAGTTGGTTTAGTTCTCATAAAATCTCTAAAAAAATAATTGAATTCCTACATCCTAACTAGAAATACCATGAGGGGTTTAGATCCCATTTTAGACAAAAAATATTCTTATACTGATCACTAGTTCACTTGGACCAACTAAAGAGAAGGTGAACTAAGGGAAAATTAGTTGTATTGATAGATTAAAACTTAGTTATTTGTCTTTCGATTGTCCCCTCTCCACAAAACACCCTTATTTAAGTAGATTCTATTAAACCTATCTCACATATCACCTCCCAATTCTTTAAACTTTTCAAACTTCTTATTCCTCATACCTAATAATCTATCCTTAAAGCTCAACACTTCCCACCTCAATCAAATTGATCACCTTGCTTCCATAATATCCCTTTGGTTGATGTTCCTAGACCTCATCAAAATGGTAAGTGGATATAATTGTGAAATGATGTGATTAAATATATTGCACTACCTTACTATGATCTTATAATATGGAAAAAGAAATGGATCCAAATAGAAAAAAAAAACTTGTGTTGACTTTAGCACTTACTAATAACTTTTCTACAATGAGTGGTTGCTTCCGTTGAAATAAAACTTAGAATATTTGAACTTAATTGTGGTAGAGGATCTCAATTAAGAGATAGGCTACATTGGATGAAAGGATATAAGGGATACAAATTATTTTTTAGTTATCTCGAACATATTTACATTCTCAAGAGTGGATAATATCTATCGTTGATCAAGAGAGGTAGTTCTATGACAACTCTAATGATATTAAATCCATTTTTCTCCAACATTACAAATAGTTTTTAATTGATCTAGTTGAAGGAGATCCACGTCAAGATATAGTGAAAAATTATGGGCATAACAATTATATATTTTTTAACATATATAAAATTTATGGTTGGATTAGTGAGATATTTATAACAAGTATGCAATATGAAGTCAAACTTTATTAGATTTGATTCTTAATAAATTAGTTTTAACGATTCAATTTATAGCTTTATGCAATCTATAAGTTTAAATAGTTTGATGGTATACAATTGAGATGATTCACTCATATTGTAACGATAAAATTCATCCTCATATGGAAGATTTTATATTATCTTCCATTAAATTCATCCTCTTTATGAGATTCTTATGGAATATTGATATTCTAGTGTGAATTCTTAGTTTTAGACATATCTTAACTAGATAAATTTAGGTTCAATGAAGGCAATAGAACTTTTTTTTCACTTACATTATCCTATTTTGAAGTTCATTTATGTTAACAACTATTAGATTAAATATTTTTATCCCCAATTATTTTCAAATAATTTTATACTAATATTTGTATTCTTATTCTTTCTTTCATCCTTTCATTTAAAATTTGAACCATTTAAGGATGCTATGTTATAGATTATAGTTGTCTTCCAATTATTTTTAAATTGTTAATGGTATGAAAATATTATTGATGAGTAGATGAATTATTACAACTATTTTAGATTTGTATTCCCTTTATCTAGATATATTATTTACCAAAGTCTCATTGCTCTTTTAGGTGTACTGTATATATATATTACATGGAAAATGCAAATCATGTTCCACCTACACCAGATTCTTTGTTTGCAAATACTAGTAATGAGATTAAAAAATTGAGAGATTCATTAGAATAAGGTGCAAAACCAGGGATATATAGTGAACAATGCATGTTAATAATGCATAGTCTAGAAAAACTAAAAAATGAACTTGAGAGGACTAGTGCATATTCTTCAGATAGAGTGACTGCTATTCTTTCTCGCATGCGGGAAGAAGTACATGGTGACATTCCCCTTAAAAAAATACATGATAGTGTCACCAAAGAAATGATAAAAGCCACTTTTTTTCCATTTTATCAAAATGTGTGTAAGGTTAGGGGATACCAGGTCACTAGATGTGTCGATCATGCTATGGCCTCATTGATATATCCATGATTTTTGGCAGCACATGGTCTATACCCAAATGATGACTAGATTCCATTGTATTTTGTTCAGCCATTGTATGTTGAGGTCCATTTGGACCTCAAAGTTAACTACCTAGACATTCCATTACATGCTAGTTAGGGGCATGGCAGGATTGTTGATAGGACCACCTATCTTCGAGCAGATAGACCACCCCTAGTGTTTAGGGTATTGGTTGGTGAGAGGTCTCCTGCTCTCACCCCAACTCTAGCCCCCATAGCAGATGAGGTTGTCGTTGGTTCCCAAAAGGAAGCAATTGACACTATAGGTGACATTGCGGCTACCACCACTAGGATATCTGATGATCATGTAGGTTAGTATTTGATGTCTAGACATTCCTGATCCACTCCATTTTCAGTACAATGGACCACCATGGATCCTTTTACAGTGGTTAGCATCCCTACTCCTACACAGCTTGATGCACTTACAGGATATATGTCACGCATGACTTTGCATTATTTGGTTGAGGACCTGTTGGAGGCATATGCCAACATTGCATCAGACAAAGGGATCAGTATAGAGCATGTTAGAGATCATTTGAGATGCATAGGTCATCCAGTTCCAGGATCCCATCACTCTTAGCTGAGCAGTAGTGCGCATCAGGATCCACATAAAGTCCATTCGATAGCTGCACAAACTATGGGTTTTATTGATATGTTGATTGGTTCTGGCTCATCATCGTTGATGCCATCTCACCTTCATAGTCCTCTACATTCATCATTTCTGGCACGACATGGGATAGATTGGATGGATGTAGATGTTGATTCGTCGCTTGATCGTTTGGTGGATATGGTGGAGGTGACTATTTCATAAGACTTAGGTCATCCAATATTAGATGATATTCATGTATGTGTGCATGTGCATGTTTCATTTTTTTTAATTTATTTTTAAATAGATATTCATGTAAGTTGATATATATATATATATCAGTATATATATTGTTATAGGTGGACATACCTCATATCACTCCTAGCCTTGGTCCAGATCGTGTGCATGATCTATGTGACTCTATGGATGAATTTTCTGCCAGTGGACATGTGAGTTTTTCATTTTTATATAATCACACGTGTATATGTACATGCAATATTTATGTATGCATAGATCTAGATTGATATTTAAAAATACAAGTTCATTTAAAAATAACTTTCATAAACTTTATTTAATATAAATTATATGTATTTAACACATCTTGTACACAATTTTATTTGTAGGGCTCAGCACATCCATCAGAGCAGGACCGTTCTCATTCAGATAGCCATTCGACTAGGAGTAGACATTCATATTAGGCCATGCACACTAGATTTTTTATCTTTACCACATGCATTTTCTTATACATGATGATCTTTAGTATTTGAGATTTGATGATCTCTAACTTACATTTTCTTATATGATATACATACATTTTCTTATTTGTTGATCTTTAGTATTCGACATTTGATGATCTTTAATTTACACTTTGCTTATATGATATGTACATATATTTTCTTATATGATATATACATACATTTGTCTCTTTTCTTATAATATGTGTTATGTTTATATGTATTGAATCCCTTTACATGTATGTACATGTGTTTGCTTATGGTTTAAACATGTTTACACATAATTTATATGTATGCATTTGCTTTAAATATTCAATATACATACATGTTTTCTTATTTTATTACAACTTACATTTCCTTATATTCAATATATATTTGATCTCTAGTAGATTTTTAGGGAAATCAATGCAACTTTATAATTAAGTTCATTCATGTTGATCACAATAAACATTTTTTTTAAAATGACTTAAGCAACATGAACCATTGAGTTGAGAACAAGATATAATATTTTTGACAAGTAACTTGAAATTCAATTCAAATATAACTAAGAAAATTCAATTCAAATTATATCTCTATTATACGTTTTTGACTAGTAACTTGAAATTCAATTTAAATATAATGAAGAAAATTTAATTCAAATTATACCTCTATTATAAATTTTTGACAAGTAACTTGAAATTCAATTCAAATATAATTAAGAAAATTCAATTCAAATTATACCTCTAATATACATTTTTGACACTTTAACAAAATTCTAAAATTACTAGATATGTTGTGCATACCTATGAATTAAATAACAACAAACTCCACAATGAAATGACTTGTTTGTTTACTACTTGATTCATTTATACTAGGATCTAGTTATTCCATGTGCACTAGAATAATTTTTTTCCCATCCTGGATATGCATATAAATAGAAGCTTATTTTTCATTATTCTAGATATCAAATTGCAAGATTAATTGTTATTTATATCACTTGGAGCGCAGATTTTGGAGAAGAAGTTTTTGCAAATTTATCAAGGAGGAAAATATTGGAGTTCGACAAGTTTTCATTTTTATCAATCAAGGAAAAAATTGGAAGATAATTTAACTAAGTTGGTAGAGGACTTGTTTTGAGTCATCTTTAAGTTGAAGAATACAATGGGACAACAAAGAAAAAGAAAAAATGCATCTCAACGAAAATTGTCAAAATAAGAAGAACATAAGAGGCATGAACAAAACTTAGAAAATTATCATAGAAAGAAATAAGGTAAATGCTTGTTTCTTCTCTCTCACACTCTCAAGTGTGTGTTTAAGAATTTTACTTTGAAAAAACATGAGTATTCATTTGATGGGATGGAATCCATAATTTGTGGATTACTCCACCCAATAATTTGGTTAGTACACCTAAACATAAATATTTATGTGCATAAATTTTGCATTGGCGTTCTTATTAAAATTATAAATGTTTAATGTATGACCATTTTTCAACTTACAATACCTCAACTTAAAATGTACTCTTAAACTAAAATATTGTACATTAAATCCTTCCCTACAAACCTTACACTTATCTTTTACCAATACCTTTGTTTAATTTTTTTTTCATCACATTATCATTGTTGAGTATTGCATCTACACAATTTTCTCTTTACTTTGTTCATGAAGAAAATGATAGTGTACTTCAATACATGCTTAGTTCTCCAATGAAACCTTAAATTTTGTGTCCCTCACTATGCCACTTTGATTTTCATAATTTTTTCAACCACATTAATTATTTTATGCCTTTGCAAATTCCTATATATCCTAACTTTGCACTTTGAAAGAAACCATTATTTTTTCTTAATTATTCATGAAACTACACCTTCATGTACAATGAAGTAGCATTCTAATGTTGATATTTGGTGACCAATATCCCCCATCCAATCTACATTGCAACATCTAATTAGCTTAAGATTTTTCTAAACTCCCATTGAATTTAATCTAATGATCAATAGTTCCTTAAAAATATTTTTTAAATATTTTAATAAATGCCCAATTCTAAGCTCTAGAATTATTTGAAAATTAGAACTCAAATTATACTTAAAGCCAATGCAATGTCAGGTTTTCTAGAGACTAACACATGTATACATCAAAACTCAAGCTATATGGTGCCAAGGAATAATAGTTATATATGATAGATTATTCTTTAAATTATGTCTTAACACACATTTGTTTTGAAGGTTTCTAACCATGTCATTGCACTTGAATGACTATAAATACTTTTAAATTTCCTCAACTCATCTTGGTCATGCAAGTTGCAATGTTTATATGATCCTTGACTCCAATTCCTTAAGCCAATTCTTTTTGTTTCAATATTTGTGTTTTGTGTCTTTGGTCTTTTATTTTCATCACTTCAATGTTCTCAAATTATTTTAATGTTTATGCTCTAGGGATTCCTCAAGTTAGAGTCGAGCCAAATCTAGATATTGGATCAAATGAATCCGTTGAAGAACACATGGATCTTTAAGTTAGGGAGGAGACCCAAGTTCAAACAATGCTTTTTGGAGAGGGGTCAAGATCACTTCATTCTATTGGTATGGATGAGCATATAAAACTAGCACAAACTTCTCTCACTTATAGCATCATGTTTTATCAGTTTGTTTGCTTGCATACATAAACTTCACTTATATAACATCATCTCTCACTTTTGTTTGCAAAATATTTTGTGACATGTAGGAAGGGCTCAACAAGCAGGAAGTTTTCATGCTGAAGTCGAGCCAAATCTAGACATTGGATCAAATTGAGCCAAATCTGCTCAAGAATGCATGGTCCTTGAAGATAGGGAGGAGGCACAAGTTCAAAAAATGCATGTTGGAGAGGGGTTGGGATCAATTTCTCCTGCTAGTATGGATGATCATATCAAAATAGATGAGAAGGTGAGGAAACAAATTTCTCATAGAAATTTAGATCATTTACTTGAAATGGATATGGACAAACTAAAATATTATGCCAAACAACCTTATAATAAGAGAAAGAGGTCAATGACTAAATCTGTAAATGGAATGATCAATCATCATTTCAATCATCTTGATACACTTGAAAAAAACAAATTGTTATCACGTTTACTTCTTCATGATGAGCTCAAAGAGCCATTACAATTGTTGGGTGTACATTCAACATCAAATAAGAAGAAACACATGGGATTACAAAAGGATATTGTTCAAAATGTTAAAAGGGGTTTAGATTCCATTGGGAAAGGATCTCGATCAGTGGATAAGGCCACTACAAGAAGGGTGATGTTGACATCTATTGTACATTAATATATAGCAAGAAAAAGAAAAATGTATGCACTTTCAACTGAAATTGGTTATAGTAGAACCACATTGATAAAACATGAAAAAAAGAGAAAGTTTTTGGATGATAGTTTAGAAGGAAATTGGGAAATTATGTGTAGAGCTCCCCATTCTGACAGGATTGAAGATGTTGTTAGGAACTTGGTCTCATGTTTTTGGCATGATTAGACTCGTCCATCATCAAATACTAGAGATGTTATGGGACACAGGATTGGACCTAGTATTTATGAAAATCATATCAAACATTGGCTAGAAATAACACAATTTGAGATGTATATGAACTTTTGTAATGCATATCCTCATATAAAGATTGGGCAAACAATGTTTCAAAGGTTAAAGCCATATTATGTGAAGATATTTTTTTTTTTTGAAACTTGTTGTTGTTGTTGTCATATTGAATTTGATATCTACTATCAGCTGTTTCGAAAGATGAGAGAAGAAAGACGTGGGTTTCAAAATGCACCTCCTAAACAGGAAAGTTTGTTCATAAAGCCTATATTATGTGATCATGAACATGGACCTCAAATAAACTGCATAATTTTAAGGAATTTGTGAGACATGTGGAAATTTGGCTAAATTTCCTTCAAGAATTGAGGATACTGACCTAACAAAGACAGTAAATTGCAAGAGGTAAGTATTATTTTTAGAGAGTTTATTTGTTTCAATTTCTCATAGATTGTTATTTGGATTCTCTTTGATGTAATGTTTCATTGATAAAGTGTGGTTTATTAGTTATTCACATATTTTACTGACATAGGTATAAGTATGTAAAGTTGCAAACAAAATTTGGGAAAGAATCCACAAGGTTGAACTATGTAGAAGAGGAGATTCCCATTGGATAATTTATGGAAGATTTTCAAAAATTGATACGACCATACATACACCATTCATTTTTTGCTAAGTGGCAAGCACAACAATTCCAAACATTGAGAGATACTTTCCCATGTGGAATGGTTCTATTAGTAGTTTACTTTGTAGAAAATTACTCCTTTGTACATCAAAAGGAGATTCAATCAGAGTATTACTTTTCAAAGTAGATCACTATTATGGTTCAGGTGTGTTATCGACATGCACAATCAGAATTGGATGGTGTTGAGAGTACATATGAAGAATGAGCCATTAAGAAAGAATATCACTTTTATATTAGTGATGATAAAGAGCATGACACTTTTTGTCCAACATTGCTTTACAATATTTTTTGAGAATTTGAGAAGCAGGGGTGTAAAATTTGAAAATCATTTTATATGGTCAGATGGATGTGCAGCACAATTCAAATCTTCACGGCCATTCTATGCACTTTGTAGATATCATAAAATCTACAAAATACCACATGTTTGGAGTTTTTTCTAGAGTGGGCATGGAAAGGGTGAGCATGATGGAGCAAGAGCTTGCATCAAACGAGCTTTAAGAAAGAATCAAATGAGTTATCCAGAACATCGTCTAGACAATGCACATGATGTTGTTGAATGGTGCAAGAAATGCTTTGCATCAAATGTGGTCGGCACGTCTTCAAGAAAAAACCGACACATTCCACATAGAGTGTTTTGGGAGATATCAGGTATGTATAAATTACATTAAATCAAAAATTTGAATTTATTTAAATTTTAAAAAAATATATATATATACATATTTTTTCACATAAGTTTTTTGTTGTACATATGTATCTAGGTGTGGATAGAAGATCGATGCATGGATACAAGAGGGTAGAAAAAAAAAAATCTTTGCATTGTGTTAGGAGTTCAGATAGTCGCCATGGATGGATATTAGACACAAGGGATTACTCTTGTTTTTGCACTGAGTGCATTGAGGGAAACTCTGATTATGCATGCAACAATCAAGAACTTGGATATGTTGGTAAATGGGATACGGTGCCACTAGTTGTTTCAGAAACATATGATGACAACGAGGAAGAAATATTTGAAGACATTCCTTTGATTTCAATTGATTATGACCATATTTCAGGATTGGTTAGAAAAGGTACACATGTGTAAGTTTTCAATAATTTAAATATTATATATACCTAGTTAATGATCTTTAGAGACATTTATAATTTTTTTAGATTTTTTTTGTGTAAATTTGGTGTACAAGAGATGTTTTTGCAGTCATAGCGAGCCTAGAAACATCGAAGGTGTTAGCTATTATTGATTGTGTTGCACAAAAGAGAGGAATAAGCTAACAAAACCTGAAACAAGTGATGGAATGTCATTTCCCATAGGTGAGTTTGAATTTAAAATTTTATATACATTGTATTCACATGTGCACATTACATTATAAACATTAAATATATATTGTACAAACCTTGAGCACGAAAATGTTGCACATGTTCATATGTCTTACCTTAGGTTCATGTTTACCATGCAGGTTCTATTGTAGTGAAAGGGACATATCTAAAAAAAGTCAAAGTTGTTCAACATGGGATTCATTTTGTTGACTATCAACCTGATAACAAGGTATATCAATATAGTCACTTAATAACTGCTACCACTCTACATCTTCATGAGGTTCCACATGCACATGGCTGAAGAAAATGGAGACTAGATAGTGATGATCATCAAAAAATTCTACATGTTATTGAAGAGCGGGTTGAACCAGAATCTTTGACTTAGATTATATCCATGGTTTTCATGTTCACTTGTAACCCTATACATTTTCAAATGAGAACTTATAGTAACTTGTACATAGTTGTAAATCATTTTGTGTAAATTACAATTATATGTACATATTTGTTCCATGGAAAATTCTTAAGTTCAAGAATCTTTGATAGCATCATCTCTCACTTTTTTTGGTTGCATGTAAACCCATATATATTCTTTCAATCCTTATTTGAAACATAGTGAATTTTTTTAAAATCATTTTTCCTAAATTACAATTATATGTACATATTTGTTCCATGGAAAATTCTTAAGTTCAAGAATCTTTGATAGCATCATCTCTCACTTTTTTTGGCTGCATATAAACCCACATATATGCTTTCAATCCTTATTTGAAACATAGTGAAGTTTT
>VDFB02000013.1:104944762-105072834 GCA_007258455.2 Sequoia sempervirens
ATGTTAAATGGGTTTGGTCGAACCCACATTCGACCAAACTTTATTTTTTTGTTCGACCAAATCCACTTATTTTCACCCACATACTCTCAGGCACCAAAATTGCTTAGAATTTTACACTTTGAAGCTCGATTTGAGAATGAAAATGGAGGAGATCTCAAAAACAAAACTGCTATTAGGTTACCCTCAAAATGAGCTATCCAATGAATATAATTTTAATATTTTTTGATTATATTATCTATTTGTTTTTTAAGTTTTATTAAATATAGGTTTTCAACTGAAAACAAAAACTCTCATTGCATGTGGAAAAATATAATATTTTCAATTTTTTAAATATGAGTGCCAGATATTGGAGTCAGCGAAAAAAAAAAATTGATACGTACAGTAAAAGTTATGCGTTATACGGTCTCGTTATGTCTGAATTGTAATTGATTTGACTTTGAAACTTGATTAAAGAAAAAATATTCAATAAAAAACTATCTAACCAAGTGGAAGCACTAGATATCAAAGTTGAAAATCTATTTTTGAAAGAATTGGAATTTTATCTTTCAAGGAAACAAAGTTATGTGTTATACGGTGTGCATCACTTTTTAAAATGCTATTTTTGAAAAAAACCAATTTTTGTGGGAGATGGAAAAGAAGTGCAATCTATTCCAAAAATTTTGAAAAAATATTTTTATAATCTATAGACAAAATGTGACAAGACTCTAGTTTGCATCATCTTCAAATTCCTCACAGTTTAACCGCTATAGGTGCTCGAATGTGAAGATTTAGTTAAAAAAAAAATCAGTGTCCAGTTTGGCCAAAAATTGTAAACCATTATTGTGGGATCACCCTCAAGAATCTTAATATATCTTCCAAATTGGCATTAAAATTTTACAGGAAGGAGATTGAGCAATTCAGGCCCAGGGGGTCAGACTTCCCTCGGTGGATGGCTGTTTTCAAACAACTATAGGAGGGATGACAATCAGGGCACGGTGGCTCACCTATCCCGACCCGCCTTCGAATTTGGTCTACTTGTGGGCTCCATCAAAGAGGTTGCTCTATTTTTTCATGTGGGTCAAAGTCATTTTGATGATTAGGGGCATTAGGACCATCATTTGAGCAATCAGAAACAAGGAGCAACTTTGTTGTTTGGAGTCTGCCATTGAGAACGACTCTAGCAAGATGACGTCTCGAGGGAGGAGTTCCGCTGGGTGGGGACTGATGTTCTAGAAGACAGTAGCATCACTCGCTTGTAGTTTAGGTATTTCGGGTTGGCATGGATGAGAGGACATTAGGTGATTCCGTTTGGAATGATAGAAATTGGATGGAGGCCCGTCAGGAGTAACCTGCCTTGTCGAGTCCGAATGAAGATGGGGCCGCTATGTACACTTCGTTCACTCATCATTGAAAGAGAAATGGTGAGGTTGGGTTACGAACGATGGAAGGATGTAGATAGTTTTCCATTTAGCGCGATGAGGCTAGGTTGTAGTTCTGAAGATGACAACCTGACATAAGAGACTCGCAGAAGATTGACCACTTAGGAATTTTTTCATTTTTCATTCAAGCGGCTACGATGGAGTCAAGTCCCGGAGGGAGGAATGTCATTCATCAAAATCTGTAAGAGATGACAATCTTATTTCGGTGGCCCACAGACGGATGTCTGCTAGGATGGACCTGGTGTTGGGCACTTGGTCATTTTTAAATGAAGTCAACTGGTAGAGGAGGACTTGGGGTCCAAAGGTACAGAAAGATGGGGTCGAAAAGCGATAAGAGAAGGAAAGTTATGAGTGGCACCCTCGGGATGGAATCCTGTGGAGGTGGGCTCGAATGAGTCATTAGATTCCTCATTTTCACTTGAGTTTTGCTTAGTTTTGGGCAGTGAAGGAGAAGTGCCCTCCTGCAAGGGCGGACTTGATGAGGTCATTGGCCGCTTTCAAGTTTGACTCGATTTTCTAACTCAGCGACAGTGATGGGAGTGTGCAGGAATGGCTGTCGAGAGCTTCAGTTCCGCATCGATGCATCAATCAAGTTTGAGTTTTTCCAAGGTTTTTTACGATGTGGGTTTTGTGCACCTAAGAAAACCCTAATAGATTTTTTAAGTTTTCTCCCTTTTAGATTTAAGGATTCTTCAGAAATCAAAGAAAACACAATGGAAGGAATCCAGGCAAAAACCCTATCTCACTGATCGGATGAAGGAGGTCTAGAAGTGGTAGCAAAGATCTAGAAATGGTGATCGAGCGATGTGGAAGTGATTGCGGCGCCGAAAGCTAGTTCTGACTCATTCTAAACAAACTAGCGAATGAAAATTACAGTTCAGAGTCTACTATTTATAGAAATTCCCTCATTAAATGTGCCTCATAAATGTGGGTACGGTGGGTTGGAAGGTTGTGAGCCATTATTTGAAAATGATGGTGGGAGCACTAGGACCTGCCAGGCGGGTGGCATTCGGTCAATGGCCGTTTAGGAGTTTGGTGATGAGGCGATGCCAAAGGTCTTGGGTCTCAATGATTGGAAGGACGTCAGATGATGTTCGTTCAAAAGCCAACAATAAGGGAAATGACAAACAATCCTGCAGGTCCCGATGAGCAGAGAGCTATTGGAGGAAGGTCATTTGAGCCTACCATGAGGCAATAGAAACCCGAAGGGGGTTTCCCGACGGAACAGGCCCGATGGGCTCCAGGGACACCAGCTTTGGAAAGCTAAGGGAAAAAACCAGTGGGATCCCGCACAGACTTAGAACTTTGAAAATTTAAGGGGGGGGAACATGGTCTACTTAGGATGACTTCCCTAAAGCTCACTGACCATTTTGAACACCAAACAAGGGGCACACAAAATGAGGAAGCAACCAAAAGAAACCTAGCGAGGCGATGGAAGGAGAGGGTCCCTGTTCTGAACAAGTCGTGTGTGCTGAAGGCACAACAAATACCTGTAACTTGTTGTTTTTTTTTAGAACTAAGCTAATCTTCATAATTTCCTATGGACTTTTCCATTTCTAATATTTAGCAATTTAAAGGGATTGGCCAATGAATGAGTGAAAGTAACAAGGCCTTCCTCCTACGCTTTGGGCTTTGTGAAACTCAGGAGGGTGATCCCACAATGTATATTCAAGAACTTATGCAATTAACATTTAAATATATTGTAAATAATAGATAATTCTCATATTACCACTCAACAACATAGTGTATCAAAAGAGTTGGCTTCTCCTTTAACAATACTCTACACTTGGAGCACGAGAATAGTGAAATTCATCACAAAAGAACTACAATGGTAACTCATTTGAAAGGTTTGTAAATAAAGAGTGATTTGTTGATGAACTGACCCAAAAACTGTATTATGAATATGTTACTTAAACCAGTTCCTTATCCCAAACTTGGAGTCGATCTTAACCTATGCAACTTGATAGCAATTTTACACAGCATCATACAAGCTTTAAAATACAACATTACAACTTCCCCACATTATATTCTCGATCACCACTTCTTATGGATATCCTAGCACTCAGTTCATATGAATCAAAATCTCAAGCACTTCATTAAATTTTTGAATTAATAAGCATAACAAAACCCTAAATCCAATGGAAATCAATGGAGATGAACAAAAAAATACTTAATTATATTATTCATAACTCATAGAACAAGTACATAGGAGAGAAAATGGCCATGAAATTTGTACCATTATGTATTGTATTTGCTAGTTTTTTTATTATAATTACATACATACTAATAGAATTAGAACCTAAGAAAAAAACTCAAAATATGCTCAGTATTCCTCTTACAATTCTCTATGATCAATTTTAATACAAGGAACCTTGTACTTCTAGCCTTGAATTCTTTCTTATAGAAACGAAGGATCAAAACAAGCTTTGGGCCAAAAAGTACGCATGCCACCATTTTAATGGACCACTAAAACATATATTCCCTTTGCAGTTACAATTACATTTCTCTGATTGAGGGAAACATATATGAGACAAAAGTTATTCTCATTTGTTGTTGGTGATCTAGTCCCATATTTCAAAAGGCATCTTCAAGTATTTTGAACAGTATCCCTGTGCTCAAAAAGTGTGTCGACGCACATGAAATGGAAATGAAAGAAAGCATGAAAGAATAAAACAGGAAAGGACATGGAAAATATCCACTTCTACAAACTCGTGATTAATTCAAATTGGGGAGAAGGCAATATATTATCCATACTTTAACAAAATCCTAATTTGTACTAATTTCAGGTTATGCATTACATTTCTCCCATGCCCATTACTCACCATGATTGTAGATTTCAAAATCAGAATTATAATTGCCACCCCATCCTTGCATTTAATCCTCCAATCCATCCAAATATTTTCTCTTCTAGGCCAAGAACTCCTCCTTAGTGAGCCAATTGAATTTCGTGACATTATCAGCCTTTTCTCTATAAGGCAAATCTTTGGTAACAACTTAATTGGCTTCCTTATCAAATTCTTCCAGGACAGTCTCTACATGGACCAACATGTCCATGTTCCATTTTAGTGTTCCCATGTCATGCTCTTGGAAAATAAAAGTAGCTTGAATTGAGATAACATCATTAGTTTCCTTTCTCCATTCATGTAAAGTCTTGATGTTACCATCATCCCTTAAATTGGATGGCAAGATGGTGCAAGGGAATCTTTGAACAAAATTTGTTAATCAAGGTTGATCATGTGTAGGCTTTAGGATTTTGAGTCATAAAGCATTAAATAAGGTAATTTAGACCATTTTATGTTTAATTGAGTCATGTTTGGAAGGTAAATAGTGCTAAAACTGCAAAAATATTGAAAAGTTGTTATTTGTGCAAAAAGCAAGATTTCAAAATGTTGGAAAAGGTAGATTTGGAAGTCCAACTGTCACATAGATTTGAATGGTCATTTGAGGTAGTATAAACAATTGGTTTTAGTGGGAAAACACTTTAAATATGTGAGTAACTTCGATGTAATGGTTGTTGAAACATTTCTTGTTGAAATCACAATAAAAATACTCTGTTTTGTTGCATTTTTTATGTATTTTCTAAGTATGCAAGGTACTATACGAACTTGTACAACAACATTAAGATACAAGGTAGATTTTATTGAGTAAGGGGATGTGTTAAATACATTTGGTAATTGGTTTAGAGGTTTGATATAGAATTTGTGAGTGGTTTGATTCAAATTACTGAGATTGCCTATGTAAGTTCAGTTTATAAGGATTTGAGGGTTTAGAAATACAAAATGGCCATTCCACCTATTGTTTAAGCTGTGATTCAGTGGAATGGGCCCTTTTAGGTAGTTTTAGGTGTGTAGGGGATATCTTAAGTGCAAGGTTGGTCATTTCATGGTGTGGGCATGAAGCCCTAGAATGGAAAATGGTGATTTTTGAGTGTAAAGGGGAGGTTTAAGAGTGGTAAAATGGAAAATCATTAGGGGCAGTTAGTTTAGATGATGAATTGAGTTTATGTAGACAATTTAAAGGATTTTTGATGAGTTGGCCAATAGGATAGAGGCCATAAATAGGTATTTTTAATAAACCCTACTTGTGGAGGGTTAAACTGAGGGTTTGGTGAAATGTTGGTTTGGAGGGATCTCTTGGAAATAAAACCTAAAGAATTGGTGGTTTTGGTGACTGGTCTAAGTATTTTTTTGAGAATTTTGTGTGGGAAGAAAGTTTAGTGACTAGTTCCTTTCGAAAACTAACCTAATTGGTCAAGTTGCACAGTGAAGAAGGCCTAATTTTGTGAGATTGTTCCAAAGTAACCAATTGATAGGTTGTGGCATATTATTGTGGGCCCTGATGTGTCTTTGAATTGGTGTTGTTCCTAGTATGAGAGGACCTCTTCAAAAAGTTGTACTCGATATACCCAAATTGCAGTGCTACAAGGAATTGTATAGATTTGGTGAGATAGAGAGAATTTGAAGTTTTAGTGACTTGACAAGTTGTTGTATTGTTTGAAATTGTGTTGTTTGCAATAAAGACCTCCCTTGATTGGAATCAATTGGTATTATAGAAAAGTTACCAGATCCTTGTGGAAGAGGATTAAATTTTTGAAAAGGAAAGAGTCGAAGGTGAAAAAACAAAGTTGTGAAGATGCCTCCTAAAGGGAAGAATATGGAAAAAGAGATGAGTGATTTGAAGGGTCAATATGTGAGAGAGATCAGAGAATTGAAGGAAAGGTTGGTAGCCTTGGAAACAAACAGGAGAAGAGAAGAAGTTGAAGTGATTCAGATGATGAAGAGGATGAAGAGTTTGAGGATGTGGAGGAAGAACTTGATCTTGAAGATCAAAGAATGGAAAAGTTGTTAAGGGAAGTCAAGAGTGACCAACATAAGGTAAAGATTGATGTTGAAAAGTTTGGTGGAAATCTAAATAAAGAAGATTTTCTAGATTGGATAGCTTCTTTGGACAACTACTTTGAGTGTGAAGACATTCCTGAAGAATAGAGAGTCAAGATTTCCAAGACAAAGCTAAGAGGTCATGCACTTTTGTGGTGGGTTATCTACAATCAAAGAGAAGGAAGCAAGGAAAATCCAAAATTGTAACCTGGGACAAGATGGTAGCCAAGATGAAAGGTAAATTTCTCCCTTATGATTATTCTATTCAGATGTTTAAGAAGTTACAAAGTTTAAGGAAAAAAGAGATGGATGTACAAACATACACTGGAAATTTTTACAAATTAAGTATGAGATCTAACCATAATGAGAATGAGGATGAGAGGATAGATATGTACTTGGGTGGTTTGAGATTGGACATATAGGATGAATTGGATTTGACAAATCCAAGGAGTGTAGAAGAATGATATCAAATGGCACTGAAGGCAGAAGAAAAATTAAAAAGAAGGCAAGAGAAAACAATCAGAGGAAGAGGCAGCACTATAAGAGGAAGGAGATCTTTCTCTACTCATAGATAAGCAAGTGAGAGCCAAGAGGATGTGCACAAGAAGGAAGAACATGTTGCATATTTTAGAGGTGGTTATAGAGTTTCAAGGGGTATCTTTGGTGGTGGAAGAAATTCAAACATCTTTGCTAGTAGGTGCTTCCATTGCAATGAATTTGGTCATCCTTTTTACAAATTCCCTAAGAATTTTTGTTCAACATATAGTGGTGGAGAAAGGAAAAGTGAAAGAAGAGCACATATTTTTGAAGAGGATGAGGTTGAAAGTTCAAATTCCAATAGTTGTCCTCCTGAAGTTGGTGAAGTTTGATGATGAAGAGACAACTCCTGAAGACATCCAAGGAGAAAGCGCTGATTTAAAGAAGAGCCTTATTTGGGATAGCTTGCAGATGCAAAAACAAGGTATGTAAGGTGATAGTAGATTCAAGATGCACTGATAACATGTTATCTAGTGAAATGGTAGACAAATTGAAACTAGAAAGAGTACCTAGGGAAAATCCTTACAAAGTGTCTTGGGTAAGTGATAATCAGTCCATTGTGGTAAGAGAACAAGATTCACTTGAGTTCCAAATTGGTAGCTACAAAGATAAGGTTATTTGTGATATTTTTCCTATGAGTTGTTTCCATGTGCTACTTGGAAGGCCTTGGTAGTTTGACAGGTCAACAAAGTATGATGGGAGAAAAAACACTTATAAAATTGAAAAAGAAGGGAAGAAATTAACATTGAATCCATTGATTAAAGAAGCAAAAGAAAAATTTGAGATTATAATGATTGGAAGAAATGAGTTTGTAAGCATTGAGGAAGGTAAGAGCATGAGGTTTGCAGTTATTTCAAGGTTTGACAGTGTTGGGACAATAGAGAGGAAGAATAGAGGAAATGTGTAGTCAGTTGTTAAGAAGGATGCTTCCATGTAGAAGAGAAAAGAAGATGGAATTGTGTCTCAGTCTGATACAGTGAAGTGTAAGAGCGAATTTAAGCTTGTGGAAAAGTAATAAATAAGTGAAGGGATTTTGGTTGGGACAATCATGTGCCCTGTGATAATGAATGAAGTGAAGAGGCAGTTGAATGGTGATGAGGTAGTGATTTGTGAGATTGATGGGACAGTGAAATGGATGTTTGTAGGTCTGACGGAGGTTCCTGAGTTTGTTGGTGAAGAAGTTTGTAGGTCTGACAGTGAAAAGGCTGAAGACAAGAAGAGTATTGGACAAAGGATTAAGCATGAAATAAAAATGGAAGAGGAGGTAGTTGATGAGGTTTTTTGTGTAGATGTGACAATGAGCATGACATCAATGATTGATGATGAAAAGGTTAAAGAACACCCTACCAATCTATATGTGAAGATGATCCAAGAGTTTCCAAGAGAAAGAATGCCAAATGCAATGGGAACCAAAGGAAAGATGAACCTGATAAAGGAGTTCAAGAAGGTCAAAGGAAAGGGAAGATAAATGGTGAACAAGTTACAACACCAATTCCAAGAGACTTGGAAAAACTTCAAGCTGGGGTGTATGGTGCAGGGCACCTTTGAACAAAAAATGTCAATCAAGGTTGATCATGTGTAGGCTTTAAGATTTTGAGTCATAAAGCATTAAGGTAATTTAGACAATTTTATGTTGAATTGACTCAGGTTAGTTGTAATTAGGTGATTAGAATGTCAATAGTGCTAAAAGTGCAAAAATATTGAAAAGTTGTTATTTGTGCAAAAAGCAAGATTTCAAAATTTTGTAAAAGGTAGATTTGGAAGTCCAACGGTCACATAGATTTGAATGGAAATTTGAGGTAGTTAAAACAATTGGTTTTGGTGGGGAAAAACTTTAAGTATGTGAAGAAGTTCAATGTAATGGTTGTTGAAACATTTCTTGTTGAAAGCACAATAAAAATACTCTATTTTGTTCCATTTTTCTATATTTTCTCAGTTTACAGGCTACTGTACGAACCCATATAGCAACATTAAGATCCAAGGTGGATTGTATTGAGTAAGGCCATGTGTTATTGGTAATTGGTTTGGAGGTTTGATATAGAATTTGTGAGTGGTTTGATTCAAATTATAGAGACTGCTTGTGTAAGTTTAGTTTATAAGGGTTTGAGGGTTTAGAAATACAAAATGGCCATTCCACCTATTGTTTAGGTTGTGACTCAGTGGAATGGGAATTATTAGGTATTTTTAGGTGTGTAGGGGAAATATTGAGTGTAGGGTTGGTTGTTTGATGGTGTGGGCATGAAGCCCTAGAATGGAAAATGGTGATTTTTGAGTGTAAAGGGGAGGTTTAAGAGTGGTAAAATGGAAAATAATTGGGGGAATTCAATTTAGATGATGAATTGAGTTTATACAGATAATTTAAAGAATTTTTGATGAATTTTCCAATTGGATAGAGGCCAGGAATAGGTATTTTCAATAAACCCTACTTGTGGAGGGTTAAACTGAGGGTTTGGTGAAACATTGGTTTGGAGGGCTCTCCTGGAGATAAAACCTAAAGAATTGGTGGATTTGGTGATTGGTCTAAGTCCATTTGTAAAAAAAATTTGTGGGCAGCAAGTTTAGTGACTAGTTCCTTTGAAAAAATGACCTAATTGGTCAAGTTTCACAATGAAGAAGGCCTAATTTTGTGAGATTGTTCCAAAGTAACCAATTGAAAGGTTGTGGCATGTTATTGTGGGCCCTAATGGGTCTTTGAATTGGTGCTGGTCCTAGTCTGAGAGGACCTCTTCAAAAAGTTGTACCCAAATTGCAGTGCTACAAGGAATTGTATAGATTTGGTGAGATAGAGAGAATTTGAAGTTTTGGTGACTTGACAAGTTGTTGTATTGTTTGAAATTATGTTGTTTGCAGTAAATAACTCCCATGATTGGAATCACAAGATATCATTATGTGATTCATGAAAGTTGTTGACCAACTCCCTTATCCTGGTTTCCAAAGGCTCCATAACTCCCCTAAATTCTTGAATCTCATTTACAATAGTAATGGTGGGATTAAGCTTCTTAGGGGGGCTATCATCCTACTTGGCTCCAATAGACATCATCCTCAATTCTTGCAACTTGGGGATCCATGTTTCCCTAAGCAGAATAACCCTCTCCTTATCATTGCCAAAATTATTCGTAGCAGATTTCATGGAGGAATAACTGTCATGAATACTGTTCAGCCTATTAACAACCCCTCTATTTAAATGTTCCAAGACTGTAGTGAAAATCTTCACATTACTCATAAAGAATTCCCTACCATGATTGTCATATTTCTCCTTATAGTCATTTAACTGCCTGAGTAACTCCTCCTTGCTAAAATATTCCTCAGCTTGTGATGCTTCTGATGTACCAGACTCTATCATTGAAATGGGCATAGTTCCCATATTATATGGCACAATTTCCCATGAGGAACTTGTTGAAGGGGTAAAATCAGTGGATGCAACTTCATTTGGAGTGGTGGGAGAATCAACACTAGTATGGGTTTTCTATCTTGGTTGCAAATTTTGCAACTTCTCCTCTAATAATGTTATTTTTGTTTGTGGCTACATATTTTGTCATTCAGTTCTTCCATATTGTACCAACAAGTCATTGTATTATGTCCTGAAATTTTCCTTTTCTATAGTTACAAATTCCACGGTGGCTCTTGTGAACTGAGCAACATGTGCATACATATTTTCTTTCTCAAGAGCTGATGCCTTTGAAACTCTCTTTATTATTAGGCCTCTCCTGTAGTTAGGTGTAACTTCAACAATGTTAGGATTTTTTGCACTTGGGGCTAGGGACCAAATAGCTAATGCATCCCACTACTCATTGAAAGCAGATCCTTGTAGTGCAACTACAACCTCTTCTTTTGAATTGTAGAGAGGTCTATCACATCACTTTATTGTATCAAAGGAAATAGCAGAAGCCAAATCCCATTCTGGTAACAACAAAATGCCACTATTTCTTACCAACTCTCTACCCTCTTCTACAGTCATCCTCTAAAATTTAGCTCTCATTTCATTCAAGACCTATGCTTAAATGGTGACATCAGATAACTCTAGATGAAGACTTATTTGCTTGGCCAGATTGCTGACATATTCATCCCTCTTGGCCTTGTAAGTAAATGTCATGAAAGCTTGAGATCTTATAAATGAATCATCATCCATGAATCTCGTGCATGCTTCCACCCTGACATCATCTTTTCCATTAAGTCTAGTGAGGTTAGCCTTACTTAACCTCATAACCAGTTGTTGTGATACCATTTCTATTGGTGCAGGAGGCATTCCCTGTTGCATTTCTTGCTCAGATACCTAGATTTCCTCATTAGGTTCATCATCATCATAATCAACCAAACCTATTTTTTTAACCTTTTACTTCTTCAGTGGTGTTTCCCTAGGTGGTGAGGCATCAAAATTCATAATTTTAGGCTCGGTTGTCCTTGGGAAAGATGGTGGTGGCATTGGTGGCATAGGAGAAAGAGGTCTTTGCTCCTCTTGTTGAGAGGGAGCAACTATTGTATCATCTTTCTTTGGTTTGTTCTTCCTCCTTATGAAAACCTTTACTTTTTGTTCCTTAGGAGGCTGATTTAGAAGCCTTTCCTCCATAATAGGAATTTCTCCTCCACTCTATTCCTCTTCTATGGGGGCTTTCCCCTTGTCGTGAATCATTCTTTCACTCCAAGGTGACCAACCATTTCTTCAAAGTTCTGGAACACATATTCCACTCTCTGCATTATATTGGGGATTTGTGCAAGAGTAGAAAATTTGGGATCCTTTTTCTTTCCCTTTCTTTTCATTTTGTTAAAAGTGATCCACCTTTATTTTCTATTCTCTTGCTCCACAAAATCAAAGACGTTCCTTATTATATCCTCAAAGAAGTGGAAAATATGCACAAACTTGGAACTCCTATTCCTTTCCTTTAACCAGGACATGAAGCCTTCAGGATCATGATTCTCCCTTGTCACTGTTCTTTTCATGTGAAATGTCTTGAGTATATCATTTATCTTATTCCAACCTCCAAAATATGAGAATCATGTGTATGAGGGAAAAAAATTTCCTTTTCCTTGTTCCAACAAGTGTTTGTTCTCCACACTTCCCAACTAATACGTCACCTCAAGAAATCTAATTCTTTCTAGGACATACTTAGGCAACAAGTGAGGTGTGACAGTGGAACCATACACTCTCAAAACTTTATATGTAAGGTAAAGGATAACATCTCCCCAATTCAAGCCTCCTATCTTTGGGTCTCAAGAAATCATGCAGGGCCTTGGGAACTCTGGCATATTCACAACCAGGATTCTTATCAACTTTGAAGCAAACAAGTTCTCAAATACCACATAATCAAAAGTTTTGTCATCCTTATCTGGGATGGTAGTCCAACACTGAACAAGCAGCTCCAAAGTACCTTCCATCCTATCCAATGTCATATTCTTCCCAAACTAAGATGCACCTTTGAACATAAACATGTGTATTAACAATGAGTACCAACTAAACCTTACTGCATCTACACCCTTCTTTAATTTTACCAAACCCTCATGAATTCTCTCTGTAAGAAACCTTGCATAATCATATATTTTGCAATACTGAGGGTGTTGAATGTGGGATGCCATATACATCCATTCCATGAGAATTCTAGCGATAGTATCATGTAGCCAATTATTTGGAAAATGGAGTAGAAAGTCCTTTGGAAATAGGAGACAAAGTAATTAATAGGAAAAGGATCTTTATCAAATTGTCCCAATGTGATTTTTCCACCCCGAATTTCTACTAAGTACCTTGGCAATATATGGAACCTGAACACAATCTCAGTTATGTCATACTACTCCCTAAGGGCCTTTTCATCAATTTTAGGCATATCATCACTCCACTTGGTGAGTCTAAAGACACGAGCAATCTCTTCCTTGGAAACCTTAACTAGGTCAATTCCATCATAATACCTCACAATCTTGGTGACTGGGTCATAATTCACAGCTATTGATATCTAAGTATACATTAGGCATGATCAATTTCCTTAGGTAGAGATTCCAAGGGTTACCAACTAGAATGCCCATGTTTCTATTTTTGAACCAACCATAGAACAATTCCCACCTAGTGCAAGGTAGTTTGGCATCCCTAATAGAAATATTTTTTCAATTAAGCCCTCAACTACTTGCTGACCCCAAAGAAGCAATTGACCCTTAGGTTTTTCACTAGTTGAAGGTGGTAGCTGGTCGGCAAGGTCTTTACTCAAAGGTCTTTTGGGAATGGAGGCTTCCCCTTTTAATGAAGATGCTTTTGCTTTGGGAGCCATAACTCAAGGGTTTTCTAAAGCAATGTTTATGGTTTCTTAGAATAAAACCTTCGACTAAGAGTTTGATAGGAATTACAACAATGCAGGATCAACTAATTTCTTTCAATGAATTCCAAACCTTAAAAGAAATGAAAAACTAGGAAAACCCTAATTGATAGAAAGATTTGGAGACCACAATTTATCAAAAACTCTAATGAGAAGGCAATAATTCACTTGGGTATATGTAGGATCATGATGGGCCAAAAAGTGGCGATATGATGGGTATGTGTACGGTATGTGGCTGACGACTTTTTTTAACCCAAAATTGATGAAACAAAAGGGTTTTTAAAGGAGATTCTACGCTTTCCACCAATATAAATTATGCTTTACTTTGAATTTAATAAATAATTATTATTCATTTTCTATTTGAATTATGACTAAAGTCCTCATTGATAGGTTGATTGAAAAACATCTATAGCTTTCAAATGGTATCACATTTTTTGAATCTAAAACTGCATGCGTCACATTCTATGCTTTGCATACTATAGGATTAAAAAAAATGAATTTCATGAAGTTTTGAACAAGTTAGGGTGGTCAGACATACGATTTTTTATATTTTTTAAAAGTTGTAATAAAAAAATCATAATTAATTATTTACTTGGAAAAAAATTACAAAAAATATGCATCAAATCGGGACATGAGTCTTCTACTTATATGGGTATGTGCAGGATCATGATGGGCTAAAAAGTGGCGATATGATGGGTATGTGTAGGGTATGTGGCTGACAACTTATTTTTACCCAAAATTGATGAAACAAAAGGGTTTTAAAGAGATTCTCACTTTCCACCAATATAAATTATGCTTTACTTTGAATTTAATAAATAATTATTATTTATTTTCTATTTGAATTATGACTAAAGTCCTTATTGATAGGCTGATTGGAAAACATTTATAGCTTAAACTGGTCACATTTTTGAATCCGAAACATGCGTCACTTTCTATGCTTTGCATACTATAGGATTAAAAAAAAAGTTGAATTTCATGAAGTTTTGACCAAGTTAAGGTGGTCAGACATACAAGTTTTTATATTTTTAAAAATTTGTAATAAAAATTCATAATTAATTATTTACTTGGAAAAACATTACAAAAAAATATGCATTACATTGAGACATGAGTCCTCTACTTATATCTAAAATATTATAAAAAAATATTATCATTTTATTGTGGTTAGGGTGGTCGATAAACACCTACTTCTTATTTTTGCCCTAAAATTTAAGTACTACTACATTGAAATTTCAAATTTTCACCAAATAGATTTTTTTTTTTAGATAAACTCAGTGGTTTAGAAACTAAATTCAATTTTCTACAAATTCTATGCTTACATATTTTTGAAATAATATAGATAACTTATTCAAATTTTAACGTCAAGTTTCCTAACTCTGATTTTTCTAATTTTTTTTCCACTTAAGGGCCTATTTTTTCCATGATGATCCTACACATACCCATATCTAAAATATTATAAAAAAAATATCATTTTATTGTGGTTAGGGTGGTCAGACAGACACCTACTTATTTTTTCCCTGAAATTTAAGTACTACTTCATTGAAATTTCAAATTTTCACCAAATAGATTTTTTTGAATAAACCTAGTAGTTTAGAAACTACATTCAATTTGCTACAAATTCTATTATTACATATTTTTGAAATATTATAGATAACTTATTCAAATTTTTATGTCAAGTTGCTTAACTCTGATTTTTCTTTATTTTTTGCCACTTAAGGGCTTATTTTTTCCATGATGATCCTGCACATACCCACTTACTAGTTTTTTATAGCTTAATAACCTAACTTTGATGTTGGAAAAGCCTAAAAACTACAACACAAGCTCTCCAAGTGTGCAAAATGTCTTTCTTAATGCTCAATTATACTTTGAAGTAATTTTTAATAGTTTTACAACACATTGATTTGGTAGCTCAACTTCCTTTCTGTTATTAAGGCTCACTCACACAAACTAGAATGACTCACTTTCTTTCAAACTAAGCTTTTAATTTTAGCCATTGATCGCGCAGATGTGTTGATTGAAAAATGATCCAGATTAAGTCAACACAATTTGAAAAAACTGACTGTAAGTAGTCATAGCATTCATCAAATCAAAACAAACCATGTGGAGGGGCTTGCTTGTCATGTGTGGGCTCCACTATCTCCTTGGTACTAAAGCACTCTCCACATGTTATCCTTCCCATTTCCCCATCAAACATATCCCTCGTGCAACTCCTGGCAACAAGGAGATGAGGAAGGGCTGAGATTAAATCTCATGCCTTCAATATTTTCATGTATTAACATGGGACCACTTGTCTGCAACCATATTCATTTGACATAACCAACAACCTAGATTAAAAGATCTCACATGTTGTTTAAAGCACATGCCTCATATTTCCTTTTAGTAGTGCACACTTTTCCATCTATGCCCTATGCTGAATATATTTATTTAATATTTGCCTTTATTTTAATATCCTTCACACCCTCCTAGTTTCTCCACGTGGTGCTCTCCCACTTCCCTATTGGGAGCTGGGCGATAGAGATAGGCCTTGCACGAGATAGCATGGAGTGGTCAGGAATGACCCACGTCACCCACTATTGACCATCGATCTTCTTTAAAACTTTGCTTGTTGACCCTTGGAAAGCACTAGGTCCATCGTCAAGCATGACGCGTGGCAACCGCTCGCTAGCCCTTGTGATTATTTTAATGATAAACGAAGTAGAATGGGGATGCGAGGAACAAAAAATATTTTCTCACCGTGATTGAATGGTCATCATAAAACATAAGATCTGCACATGTCAAATTTGTTAGTCTTTAAATGAGGGGCCATCACTAGGAAGATGACGATTGAGGACATAACATTTAAGGTTAAAACCTTAGGAGAATATTAAAACCCGAGCTTAGACTTAGGAAAAACATTTTGAAAGATATCAACCCCAATTAAAATAAGGCAATAATTTTAATACAACCATGAGGATCGATCAAGAGCACTAGGATTAAGGGGCTAGTAAAAGAATAAACTTGACAACATAAGTCACAACTTAAACTAACTAAGAACCGACAATATGGGGTCAATAATGAATTAGAACACCAATAAGGAATTTTAGACTTACACCTTTTTGAGAGGGTTAAGGAGCATAAAAACCTAAAGCATGGTTAATAGGATAAAACCCTAAGCCCAAAATGATGAGAATAACTAGGTTTAGAACAATTTTAATCAGTGGAACACAAATATTTAGGGTTCCACTAGTGGCTCCGACTGGGGATGCATGCCTTTCACATGCATGGAAAGATCCTAGAATCTCAGGTTGAAGAAAACCAACCATAGAGGACCAAAACTAGGAACTACCTGGACTAGGTAGCCAGACTAGACCAAACACAACCAAAGAAAACACACCTATACACAACATTTACAATAATGTACAATGTACATGGAAAAGAACACATTTAGGAGAAGTATGGCTTCAAGAATTTTCCATGTAATGGCATTTCAACAATTTCACCTATTAATTCTTGTAGGAAATATGAGTCCCTGCCATGAGTGTTGTTGATCAAATAAGGGCCAAGCCATAATGCTTCAAACTTTCCATGTTTTTCCTTATCTTTGGGTCTTGCATTCCACATCAACACTAGGTTCCCTACTTAAAATTTCCTTGAGGATGATTTATTTTCATGCAAGTTCTTGAATTGGAATTGCAACTTGGCACTTCTTTTTTGAGCATCCCTCCTTGTTTCATCTACCTCCACTAGTGCATCAATCCTATGTTGCATTGCATCACACATGTCCTCATCATACTCTTGGAAAATATTATATGTATCTACATGAGGTTTTTTTGTGGTAACCTAGATGAAATACCATATACCAGGTCAAAAGGTTCATAGCCAGTGGCCTTCTTAACAATCACCCAATATTCCCACAAGGCTAACCTTAACTTGGAATCCCAAGCTCTTTTATTCTTCTCAAGAGTCCTTTCGATAATTTTCATCAAGCTTTTATTTCTTGATTTTGCTTGACCGCTTCCTTGAGGGTGATATGGTGAAGAATATAACATATGGATTCCATGTTTTGAGAAAAATTCTATAAACTCTTCAGATCTGAAGCACATTGCATTACTTGAGACAATTTTCTTTGGTACTCTGAATTTGGTTAATAAATTTTCCATCAAGAAGTCTATGAATACTTTACTTGTTACTCTCTTTGGTGGGATAGCTTCCACCCACTTTGTGAAGTAGTCTATGGCCACACGAATCCATGAATTCCCCCCACTATACTTTTAAACTATTTCTCCAATGAAGTCAATACCCCATTGCTTGAGAAATTTAGTTTCTTAGAGAACCTTTGGCATGCATCACCTACTCTTACCAGTTTGTATTCATCCTTAAAAAATGTGGGCCACTAGAATCCAACCCTCAATACTTTGTGGGAAGTAGTTTTTTCCATATAATGTCCACCACATACCCAATCATGCATTTCTTTTAACAACTTAGAGGCCTTGGTCTCATCAACAAATTTCAACAATACACCCTCCAAGTTTCTTCACCATAACTCACCTCTTATAATCACATATTTAATGGTGTGCAGCTTAAGGGTTATTTTTTCATTCTCAGTCAATCCCTCAGGGAACTACATTTTCTACAAGTAATACACAACATTCTTATACCAATCACAACACTCCATATCACAGGTATATGATCTACTCGAATCATCTTCCAAATTTATCTGATTCGCATCTAGGTTCACTTCAACCATTAACTTGGCCAATCCCTGACCTCTTACCAATTTGGTTATCTAGATGTCAATATCAAATTCTTGAATTTTGTTTATGCACCTGCATCTTCTACCCATGACTTCTTGTTGGGTAAAGATATCCTTCATAGTTGCAACTGGAACATAAGCAATGATTGTAGCTCCAACTAGGTAAGTCTTGAAAATCTTCACATCCTTAACAAGTGCATATGATTGCTTATCCATTAAGTCATATTTTAACTCTACAACTTGAAGTGACTTGCTAAAGAAAGAAATTGGTTGTTCAAAACCCTCTTCATTCTTCTATAACAAAACAACAACAATAGTATGAAACAATGTAAATTAGAAAATTTGTAATGGCCTAGAAAAGTCAGGAGTCCTTAAAACTGGGGCCTCCTTAATAGCCTATGTTATGCTCTTGAATGCCTGGCTAGGATCCTCACTCCAAACCACCTTTTCTCCCTTTTTGAACATTTTGGAGATAGGTCTTTCTATTTCTGCAAAGTTAGTTACAAATCTTCTCAAGAAATTTATTTGGCCAAAGAATGATTGAATTCCTTTAACATTCTTTGGTTGAGGAATCTTATCTATGGCTGCTACCCTTTCAGGGTGAATCCTCACTCCCTCATTGGGCATAATATGCCTCAAAAAATTTCCTTTAGTAACCCCAAAGGTACACCTCTTCTTGTTTAGTGAGATCCCATATTCCAAGGCCCTGGCAAATATCTTCTCTAAGTGTATGCAATGATCTTCTTCCTTCTTTGAGTAGGATTTCAAATCATCTTGGTAGATTACCATGAATAAGTCAATAAAATAATAAAAGGCTACATCCATAGCCCTCTGGAAAGTGGCACATGCATTGAATAAACTAAATGACATCCTTACATACACATAGGTGCCCCATGGAGTTGTGAATGTAGTCTTATACTGCTTGGACTGCTTCACTTTCTCTTGATTGTATCTAGAAAAACCATCCATCATTGATAATAGCTCACAACCAATTACCTTATGCAATGGATTTTATGTGTTAGCAGTGGATAGTTGTCCTTTAATGATGATATGTTTAGATTCCTAAAAACCACACATAACCTTATATCACCATTTTTCTTCCTGACTAGCACAATATTAGACACCCATGAAAAATTCCTAATGGGCTTTATGAAACCAACATCCCTTAACTTAACTAATTCCTCTTGAATTTTTGGATCTAATGTAGGAATTATTGGTCTTTGCTTTTGGCTGAAAGGCTTGGCATCTTCTTCAGAGGAATCTCATGTTTGATTAATTCCTCTCTAAATGCTTCTAGGTCATCATATGACCAGGAAAAGACATGTCTGTATTTTCTTAATAAGACAATCAACATTGCCTTGATCTTTGGTTTCATTTTGTTTCCTACATATACCTTTTTATGGGAATTTTCGATCACCAGATTCACTTCTTCTAGATACTTTGGATGGGTGGCAGTTGTCTTAACCTTTCTCTTATCCTGACTATCAAAGACTCACTCTAAATCTACAAGGCCCTTGGGGATTTTATTTTTTTTCAGCTAAATGACCTCATTCCCAAAGACTGTATCCTTTCCCTCTACATTTCTGAAAAATGCACCAAAATAAATCTCTTGGCCTTCATATTCACTAACACATTTAAGAAATTTCAGAATATCTTCATCATATTTGAAAATTTGCTAATTATGTACATTGTTAGGGATTGAGGGTGTTACTTGCACCTCAACCTTAGAGATACCTATGAAAATTATATCATCTGGTCTTAATGCAATGTTTGCAAGTAATTCTTCCACTTTGTTCTATCCTCTTTCCATCTAATCTATTTCAAAGGCATCAAACTATTCAATGGAATCCTAGACAACTTTTTTGTATTGTTTCAATATGTTGTTCTTGCATGCGTATCTGGATCTTACTTGTTATATCACCAACTTAGAATCACTAATTACCATTAAATTTTTGATCCCATGTTTTTTAGCTAGCCTTAGTCCTAGTAGCAAGGAGCTTCATACTCTGCTACATTGTTTGTGCATACAAAGGAAAAAGTGAAAGAAAACTTGTATGTATTGCCACTAGGTGAGACAAATAATATTCCTACACTAGGCCATCTTTAGAGCTTGCACCATCAAAGTACATCTTACAGAGTCCATCCTTATTAGATAGTCTTACAACTTCATGGTCTATAGGTGTAGGGAGCCTGCCACATTCTCTTGGTAACTTTTCCACTTTAAAATCATTGATGTCAGTGTCTATAAACAAAATTATATCATCCTCAGGAGCATGCTCTAGTATATGGGGAACTTTTGGTTCTCTAACCACTTGGATATCCTTACCATCAATGGGGAAAGTAGCATTCAACATATCAAATTGCATGCTACCTCCCATAGAAGCACTCCATTTCCTAGATAGCAACATTCCATAATTGGGTGGGATATCTACTACCACCACACTCATCATAAAATATTTCTCTCGATAAGTTGCTAACCTATAAGGAAGCTCATTAATCACACCGATCACAGTGACTTCCCTTGAATCCATAGCATAACACTTGCCATGGGTACTGTCAACTTTTAGTCCTAATTCCTCCATGATCTTGGCTGGAATTATGTTATTTGATGAATCAAAATCAATAATACAATTTTTAGAAAATTTTCCTCAACAATCAATGTGAGGAAGAATGGGTCTATTTTTCGAGGACAAGCTCTAACTAAATTTTCTAGAAAAATATGAGGGATCTCAATAATCACTCCCTCAAATTCTTTATCTTTCTTTTCCTTCTTACTCACTTTGGGTGGAGTGAACACCACTAATTTATAATAGGCTATAGTAGCACCATTGATAAGGGTCATTTCCTTTTGTTTGTGTTCATCAATTCTCATCATTTCAAGTAAAAGAACATAAAATTTTACTTGGATAAGCAATTGAAACATATCAATAGGAGTATATTTTGGTAATACAGTCTACTAATACTTCAGATGAAGAATATAATGAAGATGTAATCTATAGTAGTGACGAAGATTCAAAAATTGACTATAAAAATACAATTACAAAGACTCTGGTGAGGTATGCTCAAAAGGATCATTCTAAAGATCAAATTATAGGAGATAAGGATAGTGGGGTTTAGACCTAGAGAATAATTGAGAAAGAAAATGAAAAGGTACATGTTGACTTGTTATAAAAAATTGAACCAAGTTCCTATGAGGAGGAAAGCAAAGAGAAAGGTTGGTTAGATGATATGGAGGAAGAATTGACTCAAATTGAGAAAATGAATGTTGGTAATTAATTCTAAGACCCAAAGAAAAAAATATCATTGGCACCAAATGGGGTTTTAGAAACAAGTTGAATGAAGATGTAAAAGTGATCTAGAACAAGGCCAGCATTGCATATAAAGGATATGCTTAGGTTGAAGGAATTGATTTTGAAGAGACATTTGCTCTGATATCAAGGTTGAAAGAAATAAAAATGTTTTTGGCCTTATCAGTATTCAATAATTTCAAGGTATATTAAATATGGATGTTAAGTTTGCATTTCTAAATGGAAAATTAGAAGTCTAAGTCTATATTGAACACCCGAAAGGTTTCTAATATTCAAATAATTTATATTTTGTGTGTAGACTAAATAAATAAATTTATGGAATCAAACAGGCTCCTGGAGCATGATACTCTAGATTCGATAGATATCTGCAACAACAAAGCTTCAAGAGAGGCAGCAAAAATAGTAACTTATATATAAAAATTGAAGGTGATCAATTACTAATTGTTGTTTTTTTATGTTGGTGGCTGTACCATAGAAAAAAGGCAACTTGCTTGATTTCGGGAATAATTGATGATAAATTGGACTTAATAAGGCCTTTATTTCATGTTGTGAGGTGTTTTTCACATCCACACTAGGTCTTGGACCCTTTCAAATGCATTTAATGATGTCTTGTAAAGGTGTTGTAAAATATTTTCACGCCTCTCTAAACTTAATGGACCCATCTTTCCCTAATTCAACATTATAAAACATATTTAATTGCATTTTCACATCAATCTAGAAGGCTTGTTGTGCCATAGAAAAATGGCCCCTTGTAATTTTGATGGCCTTTTAGGTCTTGTTTCATGGTGTTGGAACTATGTTGCTTTGATTTTATGTTGTAACATGCCTTGAACATGCTTATTTAGGTACTAAAAATCAAAGAATGACGTTTTGTGAAGGTGTTGTGAAGTGTTGTAAGACATTTCTACATTCTTATAGACTCTATTTAATGCAATTTACCTAAAAATCACATTTTTACTCATCAAAAATCCCTATTTTGAAGTGTTGTAAAGTCTTGTAACAAGCTTTTACGCTTTTCTAGGCATATTTTCACTATTTACACCCTTCTCATGCTTTATTTGGTCTCTTTATACACTCATAAGTTGTAATTAAGTATTTTTTTTAATGTTATCCTGACAAATAACATTAAATACAACATTTTTCCTGACACATGTTTTTAGGTCCTAGGTGGGACCCATTCACCATGGGTGGCAAATGAGTCCCCCTTGGCCCCAAATTCAAATATTTTAAATTTCCTTTCAGAATTTTATTCAAAATCACTTGGTGTCAGCTTGTGATGAGGTATGAACAGATAGTAAGGCACAATAATTGTATAAATATGTGTTTTTCACCTAATTTTACATCTCCTCACTCATTCAAGCATTCGATCTCACATTTCAAGTATTCAATCATTTTACATCAACAATTCAAGCACTATTCAAGTAATTTGAAGTAGCTATTGATAGTACTTCATACTTGCATTATGAAGGGTTAGGTAAGTTGATAGCACTTGCATGTTATTATTTTATATTTCTCTTTCATTTCATTATCTTTTCAAGGGTTTAATTACCAAAAGTGGGGTTTGACCAAGGCAAACCCCTATTCAGTAACCCTCAATCATTTTTCCCCTATTGCATGTTCATTTGTAGCTCTTTGTATGTAGATTTGGCAGGTTATTAGGTGTTGAAGGTTGATTTCCAAGTCAACTAGGTGCTTCAATTCAACTTGAGTCAAATTCAAGCTTATAGAGAGTTATTTGTCCATTTTCTGCAGAACTGAATTCGACAACCTGATAAGCAAATTTTTCTAGATCTGGTTTTGTAGAGTTGTCTCTTGATTTTTTAGTAATTTGGGAGAGGAATGATTCACTACCTATGGTGAATGAGTCCCACCTTAGGATTGAAAATATGGATTTTGTGAAATTCTAGTTCCCGACAGACAAAAACCAACTCCTGACACTTTTTCACCAGGAGGAGGACTAATTCGCCACCCTGGGCGAATGTGTCCCACTATGAAAATTCAGTAATTTACATTATCATTCAAAACACTCCAAAATCATCACAATTCATCTAGGTGCACTCAGATTCATCTTTGTACTTTCTGTTTTGCATTATTTCTTCATTTACATAGTTGTTTTCATATCACAATGTGTTTTCAAACATAGTTGTAATTACACTTCTACATTCATTTTCAGTTATTCAGATTATTAAATTGCATTTATTTAAGTTCATTTACATAAAACAACATTGCATACATTCTAATTTGAGTGAATCATTACCATTTTTTGCCCTATCTCTCTCCTTTTAGGTGAAAAACCCTAGAAGTGCACGAGTAGTCCATAGGGTCCCAAAAATCTACGTTTCACTTGTAAAATATAAACATAATATTAATCTAGTGTTGTAATGTGTCCTACATATTCACATTGGATGTTGTTCCTTTCTAGGCTAGGAGGACCTCATTTTGGTGTTGTAAAGTGTATTTAATCACACATTCGCATTGAATTGTATGTCCCAAGCCCTAATTATATTTTATATCATCATTAATAGGCCCCATACGACCCCATATTGTGCATCCCAAGGATTGAATTGATCAAATACCCAATAAAATCATCATATAAACCTAATTTATGCATTCTCTGACACCCCAGCTAGAAAAATAGCCCCTGTGGGACCCATTCACCACTTTGGGTGAATGATTCCCATCCAGGTGGGACTAATTCACCTAGGATAGCGAATGAGTCCATTTGGCCATTTTTGACTTTTGAGTGGGAAAATTTAGGTTTTAAGTTTAATTTTTCATGTCAACCTTGGGGACCAAATTTACATGAATTTTAGGTGGATTTCCTATAAAATCAAGTCTCTAAACCCTAATTCATATCACTTATCATTCATTCATCATTTATCTTCTCCCTGAAGTCAAGCAAGTTAGGGTTTCAACATTTCAAGTCATTAAGATAGCATTTTTCAAACATTCAAGGGTAGATTCTTCATGTTTTCCTACAAAAATTCCATTCAATCATCATGGAAAGGAAATAACTCCATTATTGCATTATTCATTACATTCTTTTCTCATTTTGGTTTAATTACCTAAAAAGGGGTTTGACCAAGGCAAACCCCCATGCCCTAACATTCAACATTTTCTCTCTCTTCCTTTGTGTGTTTGCAGATCTAAGTACTTTGAAGACTTGGAAATCATTGAAGATTAGGTTGAAAACTTGTTGAAGTCATTGCCACTTTTGCAATGTCAAAACCTACACAAAAGGTAACCAACAATGCTAAAAATCAAGGTTTCAGATCCGAACACTTGGAGGTACAAATTGAGTAGGCCGAAAGCTAAAAATTCCATTTTTGAGTTTTCAGAAAATCCAAAGTGGAATAATTCACCTAGAGTGGCGAATGAGTCCCACTGTACCTGTTTCTTGAAGATTTTTGTAGATTTGGATATCCATTTGGCTAAAATAGGCCACGGTATAGTTTTCCAGAACTAGTACTGATTCACTCAGAATGGCGAATGAGTCCCACGAGGCCTAAAAATCAACATGTTCAGAATTTTAGTCATTTCCAGTCTCCAATAAGTTCCCGGGTGCACACATTCAATTTTACAGCTTTCTGTTTTGTTTTACTTGCATTTTTAAGTCATTTTATAGGTCTTTTTTCATATCATAATGTGTTTTAAAACAACATGCATTTCTTTAGTTTTCATTCATTCAATAATTGATCTATTTTATCAGTCTTATGCATTTAGGACATTGCATTTAGGCATATTTCCATCATACTTGCATTATTTTGAGTGAACCACCTAGATTTTGGTGTGGGATCTATCTCTTTCCATTAGGTGAAAAACCCTAATTGAGCAAAAGAGTCATAGCATTTCACAGCCCTAAAAATCTATGGTTCAGTGGCAGTAGTGATGATATGTGCAAGAGTTTCAAGATGAAATGCAGAGTGAGTTTGAAATGTCAATTCTTGGTGATTTGGATTTCTTTCTCATTTTATAGATTTCTCAATTAGAAAAAGGTATATTCATTTCTCATAACAAGTACATAAAAGAAATATTGAGAAAGTTTAAGATGGAAGAATGTAAATTGGTGATTACACCTATGATTACTAGGTGTAAATTAAGGATGAGGAATTTTCTTTGGGAAACCAGACTCTAGATAGGTAAATGATTGGTATTTTGTTATATGTGACTACATCTAGACCAGATATAATGCAAACAATTGGGATGATAGCTATATTTCATGCAACACCTAGGGAAACTAATTCCAAGGAAAAGGATATTCAAATATTTGAAGGCTACAATAGATTTTGGTTTGTGGTATCCTAAGAGTGAAAAATTCACACTAATAGCATACACAAATGTAGATTGGGTAGGAAGTATAGATGACCACAAAAGTACAATTGGTGGATTTTTCTTTCTTGGTGAAAGTCTGGTATCCTTGTTAAGCAAGAAGCAATATTTAGTATCTTTATCTATAGCAGAAGTATAGTACATTACAACAAATTCATGTTGCACTTGGGTATTATGGATGAAGTAGAACTTGAAGGATATGGAAATAGAACTTGATGAACCCATTCACATTATTTATGACTGTAGACATGTAAAATATACTGATTGACATCGTGCATCTGATCTTAACTTACTACATCATTTCTTCCTGAATCATCCCTCGGTCTAACCATTTAATCAATTCCCCCTATCTGATTAAATTCATCAATATTTGTCTCTTAATTAAATAAATCATTTTATCTTATTAAGTCAATTCTTTCTGTTAATTAAATCAACCCATCTGATCTAATTATCCCTATTTAATTAAACAATGAATTAATTTGATTAAATCTCTAAAGTCTATCCATTAAATTAAATAAATTAAAACCTTATTTGATTTAATCTAACACCATCTCTTTTAATTAAATAAATCAAAATCCTTATTTAATTAATCTCTTGTCATATTCCTCTCTTATTTGATTTAAATAAATCCATAAATCTAAGTCAAATAAGTCACACCATCAAGTCTCCTGTTAAATTAATTAACCCTTAATCTAATCTCATGTCCCATCCTCTAGATAATGCAAGTTGCACATGAAAATATATTTAATTCATTTATTAAATCCCTATTTTCCTCACATGGCATCTTTTGGAATATTCTCTCAATTTGAATTCAAAAATTCCAGGTCAACATGTACATCCAACAAGGCAATAACTTCATCTTACATGTCCTTTTCCTTGAGCCAATTGGCATTTATTGAATTTTCCCTTCCCCCTTACATGTCATTTCAACAAATTTGAATTTCAAATATTGGCATTTATTGGCACAAACCCCAAATCTTGCACATCCTCCATCCATTCATAGCTTGACAAGTGGCATCATATCATTGGATGAATGTTAGTCCCACATTGCTCAAATTTGGACTTCCATCCATCTTGAAATCATATAAATAAAGAGCTCATATCTTCATTTCATCATCCACAATCCAAGCAAAGTGACCATGCTCAAATATCTCTTGAATTTCATCTATTATCATTAAGTCATAACTAGGTTTTGCAGATTTTTGGCTTGGAATCTTCATTCTTCATCAACAAAGTGGATCAATCTCTTCAAAATTTGAAGCTTGCATCTTAGGAATTGGGAAAGGGCCAATTTTCACATCAAATTGGAACCAATTTCCCCATGGGATCATGAATTTGCACATCTAATTAGGATTTGATCTTTGTTTTATCATTTTCATTGTGTTCTTTGTTATTTTCTTTCCTAGTTTGAGGTTGTAAATGGATTTCATGGGGAATACTTGTTTTGGCTTGGAATCACATGTCTAACTCATTTACTCTTGTTGTTTTGCAGGTACCAAGGTTGGGGCTCACATATTTGGCGCTAGAAGGAGGGCTGGATATCATTATTTCTAACCTTTTCTTGAAATTTCCGCATTTTTCTTCACACAGGAAATTCCAACGCGGGCTCACCAACATCTCTGTTTTGGCACTGTAGGCTTGTTAGTGTCACTATATGGCACCGCTTGAAACACAAACTGCACCACTGGACTCATCCCACCAAAAAATTTAAATTTTTAACTCTGTCGCTGGACTCGTTGACTTGCAGGACTTTTGAAAATTTTGAAAACAGCGATGCTTGACACAAACTGCGACGCTGGGCTAAAACTACGACGTAGTTGAGCTCTCTGTCCCAACACAGAGCACTGCTAACTGGTAAGTGGCGCTGTGAGGGCACCGCTGGGAGAACAAACTGTGACGCCTTCATGAGTTGCGACACTAGGAGACAGTAAAAAGGGAAAATTTTATTTTAGCACATGCTTTAGATTTATGACTGATTTTTCCTTTGTTTTCTACTTTTTAATTTCTGTGTTTTTCCCGAATCTGACTGTTTTTTCTCACTTGTAGGTTGGAAATCAAAAACAAGGGAAGAAGGAGCATGATGATGATATTTCATCCAATCAAAGTGTTTTTAAACACTTTAGTGTTTGTTTAACACTTCTTTAAGATTTTTTTATCTTCTCCCTCTTAGGACACTAGTTTTCTTTTGGGCTTAAAAAGAACCTTTCAATTTCTTCTTGCAAAGGTTAAAACGAACGTTAGGATCACAACTTACTAGATTTTGTTTCTTGGGTTAAAAATTGAACAAATGTCTTTCACTTGTGATTTGGTGCTCTAAAATGAACTCACATTTTGCTTTGGGGGATTTAAAAAGAACAAGTGCAATTGTGTTTTTGTGAAAGCTTACTTAAACTAAAGACATTGAAAAAGGACGTATGTGCTTCTCTCGTGCTTTATAGCGATCTTGAGAATCAAAAGGCCTTTTTCATGACTAAATGGGGTGAGACAAAGCAATCACCTCCACACTTTGATTTGGGCTTAAAATTGAACAACATCTTGTGCGAGTGTGAGTGGGGGCATTTTCACGTATATTCTCTCTCTTTGTTGCTATCAAAGATTAATCGAGTTACGGATTTTGTTCTTCATTCACTTTTGTTTATCCTAGAGGGCCTGCCTTCAGGAAAAAGTACTCACCCAATGGAACGACTCAACCGGTAACACTCTAAAGCCAAGAGTATTTCCAGTTGGGATATAAATGTGGATATTGGACGAAACGCCAATATCACGTGGTTGACTCTGACAAGATGGATCCGAAAGGGGACTCTTGCCATGTTGGGTCAAATCCTATGAACGGAAAGTCCTTATTAAAACCCATGTGCTAGAATTTTCCAAAATCCTTTACTCTATTTGTTGGTGCAAGAACGGTTGTTCTGAAGCCGCCCCACACTTTTACGGTTTTCTAGTAGAAATGGAAAGCATGCCATGGGAGTTTCATGGGTGTTGATGCTTGGCTGCCCCAATTGACATTAATGAGCCGTGGAGGGGAGTGAGTGGGGTCAAGCATCTAACCATTCACTAGAGATAAGTGTAGTTGGACTTGTCCAAGTGGGAATCCAACAAATATTGTCTTACACATCCATAGGATTGTACTTTTTCTTGGGTTACAAAATACATTGCTTGATTGAAAAGAAATAAAAAACAAACACTTAACATCATCCAAATTTCAAAACCTTTTGAGAAAAAATACAATTGACTCAATCCATATGTTATTACTTTCCCTTGGGATTCACATCCTTAGAGGTTTCTAAACATTGGATTATATCTCGATTTGTCTCCTTGAGTAAACAATAGGAAAACCCTTGCCTTAAGTTCATTGAATTTCCACATAACATATCTTGTGGGGTTTGAAGAAATTAAGATATTGAACATCTTAGTTTGAAAACTTAATTGAAGAGAGTGTTTTTGGTAAAATAAACACATTAAGCAAAGCTAAGCAAAATGAACTTTCATATGTGTTGAAGACTCACAATCCCAAAGAAAAAATAATTGAAAATGAATGTTCAAATGAAATCAATCCTTGGTTACAAATGTCTTTAGGAAGCATTTTCATGCTCTTCAATACCTAGGTCTAGGAAAACAAGGTATACCTTTTTAGGTTCATTTTAGGATCAAAACATATCAAAATCTTTTCATCCATCCCCCAAAACATCAAAAACAACATCATCTCACAAATCACCTTTTGGAAAATCTTGAAATCATCCTTAAGTGCTAGGCTTTGTGGCAAAATCAAAGTCATCAAAATCATTGAGACCAAGCCCTTGAATTTTTTTACCAAAACACCTTTGGCTAGGCATGTGTAGATGCATCCTTTTTCATATAATTAGTCAAAGTTATCAAAAATCATCTTGTCTAGCTTAGTGTATGTAGATGAATCCTTCTTCATATACTTAGTGAAACAATCATCTTGTTTGGATAGGTGTGGTAGATGCATCCTTCTCCTCACACATATCCAAATCATCATCCTTTGAACAAAGCTATCCCTTAGATCATCATCCAACATCTCAAGGTCTTTTTGTTCAAGATCAAAAGAAAATCAAAATCAAAATAAAGGACAAAATCCCAAATCCTAAATCAAATCAAAAATCAAAATATTAAGTCCTAAAAGCCTAGCATCTCATTCAAGATTTATCAAAAGCCAAAAACATCCATAACATCCATCCTTAAACATCATCATCATATCATCACAACCTTTGATCCTAAAGGAATCCTAAAATCTTCTACTTTGGGGGCATAAAATAAAGATCAATCCAAAGAATCAAAGAGATTCATCTCCCATATTCTCAAAAAATGATCCTTGTTTTATGGTTCTAACTAGATCTCAATACAAGAAGAGTATGGAAGCCAACAAAGAAACACCCGCTTCAAGTGATCTTAGCCAAACAAATGTAGAAATGAATCCCCCTGAATCAAGTAATCCGTTGACCCTCTCATCATCACAAAATTCACAAGAAGAAAACCAAGGAGAGGACCTTACTTTTGGAATGTCTTGTGAGGAAATGACGAAAATGCTCCAAAATTCAGACAACCATAGAATCATCAACATCATGATGAGGCTCAACCCTTCATTATACATGCTTGAACTAGCAAAACAAGCAGCCAAATTGCCTTTGTATTTTGATGTGAGTACTATAGTGGAGACATCTTTTCCACCAATCTCATCCACCATCCCCATTTCATCTACACCCCCATCTCAAAACATCACGCAAAACATTCCACAAATCACGACATCTTTTGCTCCAACCCAACCCAACATTAACAAGGGAAATGCATTCCTCAATGCACTTCAAGCACATCCCCTTGTTAATAATCAAAACTTGGATGCAAACACCACCTTGGAACAAAATATACCTCAAAATCCATTACACAAAAATGTTCCTCTCACATTTCATCATGATCCATCATCATCATTTTGCAACACCACAAACACCTCTTCTCACAAATTCACAAGAAGAGGGAGATATGTTCGGACCAAGGGGCATATTCGACAGCACACAACAACTCACACCCCTTACATTTCCACCTATCCCACCACTGCCATTATCATCAACATCACTCCTTGGTTTAGGGCTTCCCCCTGTACCAAGTATCAACCAAAACAACATCCCAACTATCAACCAAAGAATTTTTTTAAACGCTCAAAATTTGTCATCAACATCGCAAGAACAAGCGACAAACACACAAACAATTGCAACATCATCAAACACCCCCATAACATCACAAAGCATGGTCTCTCAAGGGCCAATCACATCAATGACACCATTTACCAAACCAACACCACCATCCACTAATCAAATAATTAATACGACATCACCATTCACCACCACCCCCACCACCACCAACGTTCACCACATCAAACCAATACAACACGGCATTGCAAGATGATTTTGAAAGAGGATACCAACAAGTGTAGAAACAAAAAGCCATACACCTAGCTACTCAACAAGCTGCTCAAGCTGCACAAGTCACCCAAGCTATACAAGCCGCATTACAAGTGCAACAAGCCTAACAAGCCCAACAAGCCCAACAAGCCCAAGCGTTATTGCAACAACAACAACAACAACAACAACAATCCGCCCAAGCCGTACAAGCATTGCAAGCACAAAAGGCCACTCAAGCACAACTTCTATTCCAACAACAAGCAGCACAAGCACACACAACACAAGCGCAAGCTCAATATCAGGTACAACAAGCCCAATATCAAGCACAAATTCTCTCACAACAATAAGCAATGCAATTGCAAGCATATCAGCAAACCATAAAGCAATATCAAGAACAACAAGAAGCCTCTGAATTAGCAGCCCAACAACAAGCATTGTTGGAACAAAAAAAAGCACAACAACAAGCACAAATCCTAGCACAGCAGCAGCAAGATCAACAACATGCGTTGTTCATACAAAAGTAGGTGGAAGCATACCTCGCTCGAAAAAACATACAGATACCATCAAAAAACACACCGAACAACCCGCCCATCCAACCCACGATTGCAACACCCCAAAACACCTTCATCCCACCCCCTGATACACAAAATGTTGTGACGTCACAACTCAGGTTGCTCTCACAACAAGTGCTCAACATTTAATCAGGGCGAACAACCAAAACACCAAGGAACTTGTGTCCCTATCCATTTGATAGGAGCTTAGAGATGAAACCATTCCCTAAGGGATTTGAAATCCCCAAATTTGACAAATATCGAGGGATGGGAAACCCTAAAGATCACATTAGGTAATTCCAAATTCATTGCATGGAGGTCGCATATGACGATACTTATTTGATGCGACTATTTCCTAGAAGCTTGGCAGGCCTCACTATCGAATGGTTCTCTCACTTACCTTCAGGCATTAGAAAATTCCAAGAAATTAGAGATGCATTCATTAAGAACTACACATGTAACATTGTAATGGATGTTAGTCTTGAAGAACTCTCGGCTCTAAAACAAGGAAAGAATGAATCTTTCGCTTCATTCCTTCAATGATGGTGATCCAAGGCCAATCGGAGCAAGTGGACCATGCCAGAAGAACAAGTTTACACCATCATATCCAACCTTGAAGGTCGCTTGGCATTTCATCTCAGGGTTCAGGACATCACCACATATGATCAATTGATCTCCAAGGCACTTAGCATCGAAAGAGCCCTTGTGACTCAACCCATGGAATCAACATCATACCATGAACAAAAAAATAATCGCCCACCATCCAATTACAATGATAAACCTTGAATGTGGGTGAGGAATTAAAACGTCACTAATGATGGTGTCATTGATGCCAAGGTGGTCATTAGTGGTCCACACCAAAACACACCCGCACAACAAATCCAAACACAAAATCAAAACACTCATCACACAACATATCAACCCAACAACAATCCAACCATCAATAATGTCAACGACCAAAGGGGACCACCTCAACGCAAAACATATCCCAAACGAAAATACACCATTTTGGGGGAACCACTTGAAGACATAATGAAAAAGTTGATCGACGAAAATACTCATCAAGCCTCCTACATTCGATAATTACCAAGAACCTAATGTCAAACCTCCTTGGTATAACGAGAATAAACTTTGTGAATTTCATAAAATCAAAGGCCACACCACAAACAGTTGCATGAGACTCAAAAACATCATCCAAGATCTCATCGATTAGAAAATCATAAATGTGGAACAACCTACAGGAAACTAGGATCTTAAAATATACATGAATCCAATGCCAAATCATGGCAACAAAGGGAATAACAAGGATAAAGGGAAGGGAAATGTAAATCATGTCTATGAATCAGTCATTGCCTCACTAAATGAAGACTAAATGGTCATCACCATCAAGGGTGCCCATGCCGAAGAATGTGGAGTCACCACAAGAGGTGGAAAAGTCACCATTGTAGGATCATCCCAACCAAATAGGGTCCCTTCATCTAGATATGTTCCACATGGATACAATGTCGTAGATCAACTCAAGAGAACACCAACACACATCTCCATCATGGAGTTGTTAAAAATATCATCAACCCATAAAAAGATCCTTGAGGAAGCATTAGCCTCATCTACGGTTCTTGCAGATCTTGATGCGGAGCAATTTCAAGCTATGGTCAAAAATATCATAACGCCTAATCTCCTTACATTTTCTGACCAAGATTTCCCCACCCAACCATCTCACAACTGTGCACTTCACTTGGAAGCCATAGTACATAAGAGCAAAATCAAAAGGGTCTTGGTGGATGGAGGTGCGGGTTTAAACATACGTTCCCTAAGCCTCATCAAGTAGTTGAAAATATCAGAAGATTCCATCGACAAAGGGAAAGGCATCACAATAAGAGCATATGATGACCAAGAAAGAGTGTCTCATGGCATAATTAAATGCCCTATTCAAGTAGGGCCAACGCTCATGGAAACCACTTGTTAGGTCTTGGATCTTGATTTGCCATACAATATCCTCCTGGGAAGCCCATGGATCCATGCGATGAAAGCTATAGCATCAACCTTCCACCAATGTGTGAAATTTACACATAATGGACAAGAGGTCACCGTCCATGGAGATCCCGAACCGTTCTCATATTGCAAAAATATTGAGGCAAAGTATTACAAAATCCCCCAAGTACCCAAAAATTATGAGGGGCCATCCACACCATATATCGACCCCGCCATTCTTGCGTCCACTTTTGCAACAGAGACACCCGCCACTCCCACCATCCCCACCATCTCTAACATCAAGCTCATCATCTAGGAGGATGGTCGTGGAAGCTACAAGCTCCCTAACAATGCTTTTGTGATAGGAGAGTACCACAATTTCCTAGATCACGAGGACGTCCACAAGAAAATCAAGCTTCCACATCACAAACATATCCTGAAGACTATCCTGAATTCACAAGCTAGGGAGACCTTGGTCAAGACGTTATTGAAGCAGATCCATCTCACATGTTGTATCGAGATGAAATACAGACACCTGAATTACCAATGGATGAGACAAACAAGGGCCTACAAATGATGCTCACAATGGGCTACAACAGAAATCAAAGACTGGGACAAAACGACAATGGGCTCATAATACCTATCATGCCAGAGATGTGACCCATAACAAATCTTGGCCTTGGATGTACCCCTCTAAGTATAACCATACGTGGCTGAAGTCCTCTAGTTAGAACAGTTAATATTTCTCCTTAGGAAATACTAGCAGAAGTACACTCCCCAATATCCACAGGAAGAGACATACACAACTTTATAACTGAGGCCTATATTAGTAACAATGACGAGGACCACTTGACCAGTCTACCTAGGTTATTTGAGGATATTTCCCTTTATATGATTAGTACCTTATCTTTCAAATCCGACCATCAAAATCATGAGATCCGCTTAGTATATCCCCAACTGATTGACTACGACCAACAAGGACCACCAGTTCTTGATACATTCAAAAATGATGAGGTGCTCTCAGAATTCATGGGATTGAGGGATACATTCTAGATGGAGATCACAAGGCAAGGTTTATAATGGAGTTGGACATGTTGTACGCCTATTATGGGGAAATGATTGAATCCTTCAGTCGCAAAAGTGAGAAACTAAGAATCATATCTAAGTCCTTGAGTGAAAACCACATTGTGGCACTCTTTGAAAAGAAAATAGTAAAAAGAAAGGATGTATCCAATGGTGAAAACCTTTCTGAGGCACCCGAGGATGAAGGATTCAATCTTCCTTTAAGAGCTATTCATCAAGAAAAGTTAGCAGTCTTGGCCGAAAAATGCAATCCAGTCAACCTAGGAATAGAGGAGACCTCGCATATCACATTCTATGTGGAATGACTATTATCAGAAGAGAAAGAACTCCTAGCAGGATTACTAAGAGAAAGGAAAATAAACTTCGCATGGAGTTATGCTGACATGCCAGGGCTTGATCCAAAGACTGTGGTCCATCACTTAGTTGTGTATCCAGAAGTAAAACCGGTCAAACAAAAGCTTCAGAAAATGCATCCTCAAATAGCCTTATTGGTCAAAATGGAGCTCAAAAATTGTTAGATGCAGGATTTATCCGACCAATAGATTATCTAGAATGGGTATCAAACTTGGTACTCATTTCAAAGCCTGACAGAGCCATTAGAATTTGTACATATTTCTGAGATTTGAACAAAGCATGGCCCAAGGATGATTTTCCACTTCCCAACATCGACATGATAGTAGACATGACAATAGGACATGAGATGCTATCACTAATGGACATATTTTTAGGATACAACTAGATCATGATAGAAAAAGAAGATCAACATAAGACGACCTTCAGTTGTCCATGGGGGACCTACTACTGGAACATGATGCCATTCGGCCTAAAGAATGCAGGAGCAACCTATGAAAGGGCCATGACATGATTCATAAAACAGTCGAGGACTATGTCGACAACATCCTAGCAAAATCCAGAAAAGACATCATATATCAACCCTAAGCGCTATCTTTGATAGACTGGAAGAATACAAAGTCAGACTAAATCTCAAGAAGTACATCTTTGGCGTACAATCAGGTAAATTGCTAGGATACATAGTCTCCATGAGGGGTATCGAGGTGGATCCAACAAAAGTGAAAGAAATCCTCGAGATGGAAGCACCAAAGACATTAAAACAATTGAGAGGTCTCCAAGGAAGACTTCAATCCATCTGACGATTCATAACATAACTGGCAGACAAGCAAAACCCATATTCCCACCTACTCCACAAGGGGGTAGCATACAAATGGGATACAAAGTGCGAAGAGGCATTTAAACAAATCAAGGAATACCTACTAACACCACCAGTTTTAATGCCACCCATCCTAAAGAAGCCATTGATCTTATATGTGTCAACAACAACAACAGCCCTTGGATCTCTCCTAGCTCAACATGATGAAAATGGAACAGAGAGGGCCATCTACTATATCAGTAGAACAATGGTCGATCACAAGCTAAATTACTCATTCATCAAGAAATCTTGCCTCACAGTAGTGTTTGCATCCCAAAAATTCAGACATTACATGTTGGCACACAAGATAAAGCTCACTGCCAAAATTGACCCCCTCAAGTATCTCTTATCAAAGGCAATGCTCATAGGTAGAATGGAAAAATGGGTAATGATACTATTAGAGTATGATATCGAGTATGTAGAGAGGAAAGAAATCAAGGGATAAGTTATTGCAGATCAACTAGCAGAAGCACCCATTTATTCTAAGAGTCCTCTTGTCTCAGAGTTTCCAGATGAATCCATCTTTAACATTAACGTAACTGACCATTGGAAACTATACTTCAATGGTTCATACACACAACATGGATCAGGAGCTGGTGTCTTCTTCATCACCCCACAAGGGGATTGCATACCGAAGTCATACAGATTGGCATTTCCTTGCACCAACAACATAGCGGAATACGAGGCTTTGACTATACACCTTAGGATAGCAGTGCAATGGAACATCATAGCTCTCAAGGTGTATGGAGACTCTCAGTTGATCATAAATCAGGTCAATAATGAATATCAGACTAAGGATGACAATCTCACTCCATACAAGAAATTGGTGGAGACTCTAAAGGAATCCTTCATTGACATAACATTCGAGCAAATTCCATGAACCAACAATAGAGCAGCTGGTGCCATGGCTACAATTGGGTCACTATTAGACATCCCTCACAACGTGTCAAAATATGAATTTCTGATTGAGCAGCTTCTCATTCCCACATTCGAGGTACCAGAATCGAAATATGTGTGTGAAATCGTCAGTCTTGGCGATCCTTGGTATCATGACATCTATACATATCTTCGCATAGGAGTCACACCTGTTGACCTCCCATCAAACCTAAAATGAACCTTTGTCAAAAAGGGATCCAAATTTTTCATCTTCGGTGATACCTTATACCGTAGAAGCATAGAAGGTACCTTGTTGTGCTGCCTAAATGCTAAGAAGGCATTAACCGCTCTAACTGAAGTACACAATGGTATCTGTGGCTCACACTCGAGTGGAATGACCATCACCAAGAAACTGCTGAGGATGGGGTATTACTAGCCCACAATGGAAAGAGAAGCACAAGATCATGCTAAAATGTGTTTACAATATCAGCAGCATGGGGACATCATCCATGCTCCAACTCAAGAGCTTCATCCCATCGTCACACCATGGCCCTTTTCGTAGTGGGGACTCGATCTCATTGGGAAAATCACACCCACCTCATCCAATGGACACAAATTCATCATAACAACAACTGAGTACTTCACAAAGTGGGTGGAGGCCATACCCATGACGCATATCACTGGGAAGCATATCTCAAAATTCATCCTGAACTATCTCATCTGTCGTTATGGTGTCCCACAAGCCATCATCTCAGATAATGGGACACCATTCAAGAACCAGGAGGTTCACGACTTGTGCGAGAAATTCAAAATCCAGCATCGCTTCTCCACCCCGTACTATCCCCAAGGCAACAACCAAGTAGGAGCCACAAATAAAACCATCCTCAAAATCCTCAAGAAAATAGTCAATCACTTAGGTCGTGACTAGCATCTGTAGCTTAATCTTGCCCTCTGGGCTTATCGAACCAACATCCGCACACCCACTAGTGCCACCCCCTTCTCCTTGGTCTACGGATTAGAAGTCGTACTCCCCATTGAGATCGAGCTCCCATCTCTCAGGATATCACTGCAAAACCTTGTCATGAACAAAGAATATAGGGTATCAAGACTAAACAAGCTGGACTTACTGGATGAGAAACGAATAGATGCTTTAAATCACTTGCAAGTCTATTAGAATAGACTCAAATAGAGCTACAACAAGAAAATCAAAAGCATGACATTCCAAGTTGGAGAACTGGTCTTAAAAGAAAATAAGAAGAATCTCCCAAATCCAAGTAGCAAAGGTAAGTTTGAACCTAATTGGTTAGGACCATTTGTCATAACGACAAGTTATGAATCAGGGGCATATCAGCTATCAACACCCGAAGGGGAGCCTCTACAGGAGCCCATGAATAGCTCTCATCTCAAAAAGTTTTATGCCTAATTCTTTTAAGGTATAGAACCAAAAAATCAAAAAAATCAAAAAAAGTCCTGAAAAAATGGTTACTTAAGCGAAAACCTGGAAAATAGGCATCTTAGTGACAACAAAAAATAAATAAAAAAGGCAAAAAATCCAAAAAAATTAGAAAAAGGATCAAAAAAATTGTCCTCTAGTGAAAACCACTTTGGTGGCACTTTGGGAAATTACCTCGGTGAAATCTTGGCAAACAGGTGCCTTGTGTAAATAAGCACTTTCCATCTACCAGGATCTTTACGGCTTGTTCGGCATCATCCATCCATTTCGCTTCCATCATCCATCGCATCCATATCTGCATCCATCAATCATCCACTCGCATCCACACCATAGCTTGGTCCTATGTTCGTATCATGATCCCTCCTAGTACTACTCAGCCCATGCTCAAGGTCAGTTTGTCCTGCCTTTATCAGAGTAGTCTATTGCATCACGCTGGGGGAATTTTCTTATCGGATCATATTCGTGTATATTCTTAAAATTCTAAATATCAGAAAATCCAAAAAATTAGAAAATCAAAAAATCCAAAAACATCAAAACATATCAAAATCCAAAAACAAGTCAAAAAGTCAGTTAAAATTTTCAAAAACAGGGTTGTCTTGTCGAACTACATCTCTGAGCTTGAACGTAGGCAAGGTTGATCTTGGATCATCCCCTGAGACATTTAGGTCAGTCCTATAGGAGTTAGTCATAATAAACTGACATGTCATCATGTATATCATCATCTGTAAATCGGTCAAGTCGTCAGTTGAACTACATGGTCTCTATGTGTATAATGTAGGAAAGGCTCATCTGTTGACCAGCCCTCGAGACCCCTAGGATAGGTGCTTACGTTAGTCTCTTGGTCAAAATCTCAGAAAATCCCAAAAACATTTGAAAAATCAAAAATCAAAACACTGGTAAAACCTCAAAAAATACCAAAAACAGCCTCAAAACATTGTAAAACTCCAAAAACATCCAAATATTTGAAAAAATCCATCCATCTCATATCGTTTGCATCCACAATAAACACCACTCATAATAAACTAATTTTCATCATCAACCTTTGCTAAAACAATTGGAAACAAGTCTAGCAGATTACAAGTAGAACTCCAAATGTCAAGTCTAAAGTCTAAGTCAGTGCATAAGCAAGCTAGTTATCTCTTCGTATTGGTAACACATGATCTGAATCGGTCCCATATCAATCATCCCTTAGAACACTTTGGGTAAACGAAATGACATGCTGCCATCCACTAACATGTCCGAGGATGAATCCTTCCTACAATGGGAATTATCTTTTGGCAATAAGTTTCGGCTCCTATCCTTAGAAAACACATCCTCTTTCCATTAGCGGTATTGAAGAGCATCGGTTTGTTTGTTTACTAGGTCTTTATCTTTTGACTTATTTTATTTGCGCTCATTCCAAGGACGTCTCGATGATATCCCGAAACAAAGGATTTAGAGAAATAGGAATGGGGTAATGATCGTTATCTTTTGTCTGCCGTGCTTGTTGGACGTTCTTGTAATATAACCTCGATGAATACTTGCTTTGTTAGGTATGTATGGAAGAGGTCTAGGGAAACTTTTTCACTATTATAGGGATAGGTTTACCTTTCTGTGTTTTGGTTTGAAGTGTCTGAAATTTCTAATTACATCCTAGCAAGGTTTTCGTATGTCAGGTGTGAACAAGAATACTCCTATCTGATTGTCGAGTCAAAGTCCATCACACTAAGTACCACGCCATCCTAGTTTTCTATACCTTGATGCATCATACCACGTGTGTTATCAAACATAAGAAAATTGGCCCTTTGAAATCCCAATTCCTCAGCAATTAATCATCATCATCATCATCATCATCTGCATTTGCATCATTTTGTGTATTGTTGAAATGACTTCTTTTCTTGCTAATCACGCTAACAAGCTACTATAACAGTTGATCATCATCACCATCATCATCATCGATCCTGCATCCACAAAAAATTAGCATATTGCATAAGCATATCATATAGGAAACGTACACATTGCATTTTAATCATCATAAATAGGTTATCATAAACATTCTTCATAGATAGTTACATCCATGTCAATGCATTTCACCCATTACATTGCATCTCAGGAAATTATATCAATCAGTGCATAAATGTTCATTTGCATCTCATAACCATTTCATATAAATCAACACATAAGCATCTACAAAATCATTCCATAATCATTTATTGCATAATCATAAGCAATAGGCATATAAGCATTTAATTCATTAGGCATACATACTTGCATAACATAAATAACATCATATCATCATATTACGTTCACATTACGCATCAACATATCATTTTGCATTAACATATCATTGCATCACATACATCATCAATAATTATGTTTAGAATAACAACATTTGTTATTCTAAGCATCTCATTGAACCATCACATTCATATTACATCCATCCATAAATCATCCCATATATAAGCATATTCCACACATCATTGCATATACCATAGATCATATCATTTTACATATACCATCCACATCACATATCACATTTGCATAAAATAAATCATCATATAGATAACATCATTACACATCATATCATAAGTGAGCATAATATAGATCTATTAGTCATAATCATTGCATAAAAATCATTAGAAATAAATGCATCCATAACATATAGAAGAAGAATCATACATGCATAAATAAAAAGTACACAGTACATTGCATCATAATCAACTCATATATATCATCAATCATGTAACTATCATAGTACAAAGAATAAATCAGATCACTGTACATATATGTCAATCGATACAAAATTACCATCGGGCTATCAAAAACGAACTCATAAGGCACAAAAGGTGTATCATCTGGATCAAGCTCGATCCCTGTGAATGCTACCCTCACCCCTATCATCGTGACGCTCTAGTGGTCTCTGGCTGGCCCACTCTGAGTACTCAGGAACCCAATCTACTCTAGGTACGGTGTCATGGTAGGTCCGACGGTAGTACTCTATCTCTCGGATAGCATCCTTGTAGGATCATACTGGTACTGTACCCTGGGAGGAGGAGGCTGTCATACTCTCGATCTACTACCTGCGGCCTAGCTCAGTGGCTGCCTATAGCTCTGCAGCCTGTCTCTGTTGCACAACTTGATCCCTCTCTACTCTGAACTGCTCTCTCTCATCCCAACCCTGGTCTCTCTCTGCTGTTAGCGCCTGAACCTAGGCCTGCAACTGTGCAATCAGTGCATCCTGACCATCTACCTGTCTCTTTGGCTATACCCGTGGTAGCACATGAACATGATCCTCACCCTCGGCTTGTGGTTGTGGGAATGGTGGCTCCTACTGCTGATCCTGCATATGTACATCTATGTGACCTAGTGGGATTGGGGGCACCAATGGTAGATCCTGTCGAATCTTGACCCTCAGTCCTCGCCATCATCCTCTCCCTCTACCTCTGACCCTACGCACCTCTGGATCCTTTCCTTGAACAGTCAACCAAAGAGGAGGTCTGAACTAATCCCTGTAGGCCTGGGTGGTCCCTATATCTACCAAGCCTTGATCATACGCCCACGGTCAGGCTACCAACTACCTAAAGCTATCAACTGCCTCGGAGGTAGGAATACCGTGTCCCCATGGCACATGTGTCATGCTGCGTGCAAAGACAGTTACATATTCGTCATCAGGCCGATCCTGCGGCTCTCCAAACTGACATTGTACGCGCCCAGGAAGGTTCCTCTCAATCATCGTATGCTCCTGCCCCTGCATATATTCATCCTGATGGTAATAAAAGAGCTGAGCAGCATCGTCAGCCTATCCGAGCTAACCAAGGTATGGATGCCAAGTAAAGACAATAATCTCATCTAGGACCCACCTCCAGTAGGGGATCCCATGCTTTCTAGTGTGTGTGAAGGACACAATGCCTCTGTATCGTGCCACAAGGGCATCCTCTACTCCCATCAAAACTAGAACGACTCATGGACATAGCACATAAATGTGCTCCCATGCCCAGACATGAAGTAGTGTCACCCTAGCCCCTAGCGCTCTACCATCCACGTATACATACTTGTGAATGTCCCTGTAAAGCGAAGCCAAAAGTATAGGTCCCCATGCGAAGCGAACTGGCCTGTCTCGGACCATCCACTCCCAGCAATAACCCTAGCCAAGACTGAAGTATCGCCATTATCTGTATATGGCAACCAAACCTGAAATGATCGCTGCAACCGCCCAGTGGAAGGGAGAAGATATAACCCTATATCTCTCTAACTCGATCTATCCCTCGCAGTAAATGATGTCTCGTGTGGCGAGGACTCTGATGCAGGACTCGCGTCCCTTGTCCATATCATAGATCACCCGATGGCCATGAATAAGAAATTGTAGAATGCGCCAAACGTCCTCCAAGGTGATGGTGGCCTCACCAGTAGGGAGATGAAACGATGATGTCTCGCTATGCCACCTCTCGGCCAGTGCTGACAGCATCCCTAGGTGAGTGCCCACGAGCGTCGCGTATGCAATATGCCATAATCTTGCAACTCCCAGTCGATCCTGGTCTCTGTCGCTCAGGTCCCGTAAGATGCTAGCCAAATCTCGCGACCGGTGCTCCTGAGAGTAGAGCTCCCTCGGCGCATCCTACATCAAGGAAAGTCACCGTGTTAAATTTTTTGAAAAATTCCTAGTCAAACGCTACAAGAAAGTTCCCAGCGGTGGAGTTTGTGAAGGCTTCGTAGTTTGATTTTACTCAAACTCTGACGCTTGCCCCCAAAATGAGCCAAGTGGTGCCGCCAAGACGCACTTTATCCTCTAGCATCACAGTTTGCATGAAAAGGGCGCCAACGCGGCACACTTTACCCAAACCGGCCCGTCGAGCCCGAGCCCAGCGTCGGAGTTTCTAAATTTTGAACTGCACCGCTGTGGCACTAAACGACCTGGCGCAACGCTATTTAAATTCCAAGCGGCTCTATATAGCCCCGCTGGACGCGAGCTCCCCTTTTAAAAGCAATAATCAATGCATTAAATGAAAAAATGAAGCTTCAGTAAGGGTCACATATCAGTGCCCCGATGCGAGGTGGCCACTGGTAGGTCTGAACTCAGTCCGAAAGGTGCAGGGGAAGTTGTCGTTGCGCCATATCGCCGGAGGGTCAGAGCTCAAATCTCAAAGTTTTCTAGCGGAGGTGTGTGAAAATGACTTGAAAGTGACCCCTTGGGCCCCTTTTATGCCTAAAAATTAGGGTTTTTAAACCCTAAATCGCTGTCCTGCTAGGGTTTTGGACCCCCAAACCTATTTCTCTCTGTTTGAGGCTTGTTTTCATTGTTTTATTGCGTTTAGACACGTTTTTAGCCTCCCGGACCCCTTTCGGACTTGTCGGGTACTTTGTCATCTTTTTTCGTGAGATCACCTAAAAAAATTAAAATTTTCGTCCGATCTCTCAAGGGGGCATTATATTGGCATATTCTCTTCCGCTAGGTAGTAGTGGGGCAATTTTTTAAATATCGAAGAATTTTTGGCTTTGATCAAGATCGTTTATTCTTTGAACCAACACAACGAGTGCATTGCTTCAAAGAGGGGCAAAATGTAGACACGTAAAATATACTGATTGACATCGTGCATCTGATCTTGACTTACTAACATCATTTCTTCCTAAATCCTCCCTCGGTCTAACCATTTAATCAATTCCCCCTATCTGATTAAATTCATCAATATTTGGCTCTTAATTAAATAAATTATTTTATCTGATTAAGTCAATTCCTTCTGTTAATTAAATCAACCATCTAATCTAATTATCCCTATTTAATTAAATTATCAATTTATTTGATTAAATCTCTAAAGTCTATCCATTAAATTAAATAAATTAAAACCTTATTTGATTTAATCTAACACCATCTCTTTTAATTAAATAAATTAAAATCCTTATTTAATTAATCTCTTGTCATATTCCTCTCCTATTTGATTTAAATAAATCCATAAATCTAAGTCAAATAAGTCACACCATCAAGTCTCCTGTTAAATTAATTAACCCTTGATTAATTTAATCTAATCTCATGTCCCATCCTCTAGATAATGCAAGTTTCACATGAAAATAGATTTAATTCATTTATTAAATCCCTATTTTCCTCACATGGCATCTTTTGGAATATTCTCTCAATTTGAGTTCAAAAATTTCAAGTCAACATGTACATCCAACAAGGCAATAACTTCATCTTACATGTCCTTTGCCTTGAGCCAAGTGGCATTTATTGCATTTTCCCTTCCCTCTTACATGCCATTTCAACAAATTTAAATTTCAAACATTGGCATTTATTGGCACAAACCCCAAATCTTGCACATCCTCCATCCATTCATAGCTTGACAAGTGGCATCATATCATTGGATGAATGTTAGTCCCACATTGCTCAAATTTGGACTTCCATCCATCTTGAAATCCTATAAATAAAGAGCTCATATCTTCATTTCATCATCCACAATCCAAGCAAAGTTACCATGCTCAAATATCTCTTGAATTTCATCTATTATCATTAAGTCATAATTAGGTTTTATAGATTTTTGGCTTGGAATCTTCATTCTTCATCAACAAAGTGGATCAATCTCTTCAACATTCAAAGCTTGCATCTTAGGAATTGGGAAAGGGCCAATTTTCACATCAAATTGACACCAATTCCCCCATGGGATCATGAGTTTGCACATCTAATTAGGATTTGATCTTTGTTTTATCATTTTCATTGTGTTCTTTGTTATTTTCTTTCCTAGTTTGAGGTTGTAAATGGATTTCATGGGGAATCCTTGTTTTGGCTTGCAATCACTTGTCTAACTCATTTACTCTTGTTGTTTTGCACGTACCAAGGTTGGGGTTCGCACAATGACAATACTAGTGCTATAAACATTTCAAAGAATTTGATGATGCATTCAAGGACAAAGTGTATTGCAATTAAGTATCAATTTCTAAGAGAGAAGGTTGCAAAAAAAGAGGTGAAGTTGGAGTATGTTGAAACTAAGGAGCAAATAGCAGATGTTTTCACAAAACCTCTTCCAAAGGAGACCTTTGACTATCTCCAACAAAAAATTGCAATGATTGATCTCTCCTCTTGAATCAAGAGGAAGCATAGGTTGAGGGGGATTGTTGACTCCCTACCACAAAAATACTTGGTAGTCTTGTAGAGTGTTTCTAAATTCAGTTGAGCAAAAGTAGAGTGATCAGAAGGTTTAGTTAAAGTATGGACTCAGGTGGAGTCTATTTGGGATCTACAGGTTTTCAGATTATGCAATAAGAAGTTGACATTTACCATTTATGTTAAAGGGGGAGAAATGAAACACAAAATGCTAAATAAGAAAAGGAGAGAAAGTGGAACTCAATGTGATGTGGCTTTAACTATTGGGAATTCTTGATCCTAACACATTAGATTTTTATTCAAGCACCAACAATTTTTTTTTTTTTACCATCAATGACAAAGGGGGAGATTGTTGAACATATATTGGCATGATGTCAAAGGTGCTCATTGATGTCAAAGGAGTGATGTCTGTAAATTGGTGATACTTCAAGAGATCTATGAGAATTAAATTTTAAATGCTTTTGTCATGTAATTTTGAGTTATGGATGTATATTGGGCTATCCATGGTGCTAGAATCAATCAAAGAATATTTGTAGTATCATACTACATCTACTCATGTTGATAGAAATAATCCAGAAGTTTGATCTGGAATGTTTGAGGTATGTTACCCAAATAGTGAGATTGTTCTGGTAACATGTTTCAATCTGCATTTCTTCATGGATACAAGTTATGTCCTATAGTTTGAAAGGAGAGTATGTCTACACATGGTTTTTCTTATTCTAGAGTTTTTGGAATTTATGTTCATCAAGCAAAAAAAATTTGAAGTGATGGAAGGGTCACTATACTAGTTAATTATCTTGGTTGATGTTTTGGATATGTGCAATGAACATGCAATGTGTGCTCTTTGAAGGTAGAATGAGAAGATAAAATAGGACTAGGTTAAGATCGCTGAAGGATGCACATATTATCATGTTTTACTAGTGGAAAAAAATTGATTTAGGGCCCAAACCACTACGCATTTAATACAAAGTTGAAATTAAGTACACCTTAGTCGACCTAGATAATTGTAGATGGTGTTAAGGGATTCTTGGCCAACATGAAATGGTGTTAATATAATGACTAATCATCATAGTTTAGATGTGTGTGTGAGTGTATTTGTGTGAGAAAGTATAAATTTATGTGATGCAATGGGATTTTCATCTCAATAATTGTGTGACATCATCAAAAGATTGTAAGTTGTGTAGGAAAGTGTCTAAAGGAAGGTCATATTGATTGTAATCTGTGTGATCAACATTGAAGATCTGTAAATATTATCTATGTAATCTGGTAAGACTGGTATCTTACTTATTGGGTTGGCACTCATATCTTTATAATGGGGATTGGTATCTCAAATAGGTTGGTACCTATGAATACAAGTATTGGTGTCTTTATTAGGTTGTTTTACTATTAGTTTCACTTGAGTGTGATAGATTACATCTAATCCCAGTTTTTTATATCTAACATTTTTTTGGCTTTGTGAGTACATATGCTTGTACATTATAAATCATGTGGCACATTATCTTAATAGTACACTATTTTCATTGGATTTATTATTAATTTTCAAGATTTTTATGAAAAATGATTGGTGAAGTTAGTACTTTTTGGATTACTCCTATCAGTAGGTGCTACCACAATAATGGGTTACACTTTTTGGGGCATCCTAATTTTTGTTGAAATCATATATTTTTAGAAAATATAATTATTTAAGCCTTGAAATGTTCCTAATAAAGGATTTTAATTGAAGAGGGTTTGATCAAACACCCTTAGATCAAACCCCCTCTGATAGAATTCCACTAGTTTTAAACTGTACCTATAATGGAGTCTCCTCTACACCTATCAAAATAATGATAAAAACCACTTTTGATTTACCTTTTGGGGGATCCAATGAATTCATTTAAAATTTATGTTTTTAAGTATGTAGTCCTTATTATAAGCTTCCCAAAAAGTATAATTTTAAATATATTTAATTTGATTATTATATTTATTTTTTATTTCTTGTGAATGTATGTTTTTCATTGAAAATCAAGCTCTCTATTCTGCACATGTGGAAAAATAGTAGATTACCAAAAAATAATTTTGGAAAATATCTATAATCTTGGTATTGATGTCATTGATACAACAAAAAAAAAAATTGAATTTTGATACATACAAAAAAAGTTGTGTTATACAATAAACCTATGTCTTAATTGAAATTAGTTTGAATTCAAAAATTAATTAAGAAAAAAATTCAATAAAACACTATGAAACCAAATGAAGGAGCTGGATTTCATAGTTACAAATCTAAATTAAAAAAAAAAAAGAATTTTATCTTTCATAGAAAAAAGTTATGTGTTGTACAATAAACATCACTCTTTTAAAATGTTGTTTACTATTATAAACTAGTTATTGAAGGAGATGGAAAAATAAGTACAATTTGATTCCATTTAAAAATATATATATTTAGAATCCTACAAACTAAATTTCATAAATCACTAGTTTGCATCATCTTCAAATTCCTCATGGTTTAGCAACTATAGGTGTTTGAAAGTGAAGATTTAGTTAAAAAAGTTTTGTTCAATGTCGAGTTTGGCCAAAAAGTGTAACCCACTATTGTGGGATCACCTTAGCTTGGGTTCAAATTACAATCATCCCTATATCTTCGATGCTCCATCTGATTAGTTTGATAGATCATATTTTTATAAGAGGGAATTTTTAGGTTCTATCATGGCTTGCAATCATCATGTTTGCCACAATTTTGATTTGAAGCCTTCTCATGATTTTTTGCTAAGTATTATTCTTTATTATACTTAATTTTTAAAAGTTCAGTGAATTTGGTCACTTTTATTTGAAAAAGAAAACAAAAACTAACTTATTGCATACTCATAATCACTCATAAACCTTTTATCCTCTTTTCATCTATAAGAGGGGTGTCTTCATGAGCTAGATTTGTGAAGCCCTATGGCAAGCATTGAGATACAAAATAAACTACAAATGAATATCATACAAATTTTCACTAATAGACATATAAAACATAAAATATAATTTAAAATTTGCTAATTTGGTTCATAAATTTATCAAAGATGGTAATATTGTATGGAAACACCATGCTCCATTGTGGTACAAATACAAGGAGGAGTGTCAACTAATGTCAACATTTAAAAATGAAACAATATTAAATTCAATTACCAAAATCTATCTAACATTATTTTACAAACAATTAATTATTAACAATTGACAAGCTTACCTCAACGAAAGATCAATGACCACCATGACTGATAGTTGTTGATGTCAAAAGTCCGATGTTAACCTATCCAACATCCAATATGAGATCTGAGGAGTAGGATATGAGGAATCCTAAGAAGAATCAACGCATGTTTCAAGTGCAGAGAAAGGTAAGGATGAATCTGATGAGAAGGAAATTGAAAACAAAATCCAGGTGGACCCGGGAGGAAAGACAAATTTGGGGGGGTCCCCTAAAGGAAAAAAAGGTGAAAAATAAAAAAATTCCAATGAAGTGATAGGGACCACTGATAGGGAAGGAGCAAAGCACAAACCTTGGTCTTCACTATTTGGTGTTAAGCCAAATGGTAAATCAATTTTCCCTCTAGTGAGTAATCCTTCTGATCTAGAGAAAGGTAAGTTTGCCATCTCTGTGCTTGATCCTATTATTGATCATAATATTACTTTGATGGAGAAATTCTTGGTTGGAAAGTTCATGGGCCCTAGACCAAATGGGGAGGTGGTTAGGGAGTTTGTCAAAAATAAGTGGAGAACCATTGGGAAGGTCATGGTGGCTGCTCTTCCTAGAGGTTTCTTTGCCTTTGAGTTCACTTGCAAGGAGGATATTTTGGCTATGAGGAGTGGTGGACCTTGGGTCATTGGAAAATCTTCCCTATCCCTCAAGAAGTAGACCTATCATTTAGATCTCTCTGAATCTCATTTTTTAGAACGTTCTAGTTTGGGCTAGACTCCCAGGTCTCCCTCTAGAATACTAGAATGAGGACATTTTCAATGGCATTACTAGTTCTTTTGGAGAGCTCCTGTCTATTGACCCTATGAAAATAGCTATAAAGCAGTTAGTGTTTGCTCGAATTTGTGTGGGAGTTTCACAAAATGCTGACCTTCCTTCTTCAATAGATATTCAATCTAAGTTGGGAACCTAGATGCAAACTATAGAGTTTGAGTCCATTCCCTTTGCCTGCTTTAAATGTAGAAAAATAGGGCATTGGGCTAAGGAATGTCCATTAAATATCAATAAAGAAAAAGAAAACCACTAGCCCAACCCTAAGACTATCTAGAGAAAGAAATCTGATGGGGAAGGACAAGCAAGCAATACCAATACCCTTAATGAGGAGGCTGGAAGGAAATATGAAACTCAGAGGAATCCTAATGTGCAAAAGAATCATCAAACAGGGGTAGAAGATAATGATTTTCCTAACGAAGATGATGAAAAAACATTGGAGAGGGTGGAGGAAGGTAAAAGGGATGAGGAATTTGTTTCCTCTACTCTTAAGATCTTATTAGAAGGTAAAGAAAATTGGTATCCTATATTGGAGGACATTCCTATCTAGGGTTTGTCTCTGGATATTGGCATTCCTATCCTGAATACTACCTCTGCTGAATGCTCCCCTTCGAGTGACCCTCTTAAACTCGGGGAAAATACAACCCTGGATTTTATCAAGGACACCTTTGAGGATCTGAGCAAGAACACTGTTCTTTCAAGTGATAATCTGAATCAACTTAGGAATGGCCAGATGGATACCCTCCCTTGGGAGAAAAGAAGAATGTATGATAAGGAATGGGAACTTGGTAGAGAGATGGAGAGCCAAGAAGATATTGATTGGGAAGAAGTCCTCTCTCATTCTAAGAAAAAGAAGGAGGAAAGAAAAGATCAAAATACTTCGAGTGGGGTTGTTACTAGAACAAGAGCAAAGGTAGATTGTGGAACTACTAAGCTTAGCCAAGGTAGAAGATCAGGAAAATGGTAGAGAGAGAATGAAATCTTTTAGGACATAGCAGATGGTGTTCAAAAGACCATTCTGGAGATTCTCCAATCCCCTAGTAAGATATGAAGATTATGTCTTGGAATATAAGAGGGCTTAATATCCTTCGCAAGAGGGACGTTTTGCACAATTTTGTTAGGGATCATAAACCTGATATTCTCCTCATACAAGAAACTAAAATTTCTAAAGAAAAGGTGGAGAAGATCAAAATGTTTTAGAACTGTGGGATTCAAGGAAATAGTTCAGATGGTGCATCAGGAGGTATTGCTACCTTTTGGAACCAGAACCTCATTAAAGGGGAACCTTTGTTGGAGAGAAACAATCATGGGGCTACTAAATTCACACATATCAAAGACAACTTTAGCTAGATTTAGTTGAATATCTATGCTCCCAATGGGAAAGGAGCTATAAAATATTTGTGGAATGAGCTTTATGCTTTTTGTAGGATTTTTTATAATGACCATTGGGTAGTAATGGGCGACTTTAATACTCCCCTGCTGAATGAGGAGAAATTTGGAGGCTCTCAGGTGAATCAGGAGAGTAAATCTGATCTTTTTGACTTCATCAACAATAAGGAACCGATTTGCATGTACTTGCAAGGGGCTCAGTATACTTGGTCGAATAGAAGAATTGGTAAGGAACTTATTCAAGTAAGGTTAGATAGAACTCTAATTTCTCATTAGTGGATTTTAAGCTATTTTTTCTCTCTTAAAGCTCTCTCTAGAATAGGGTTAGATCACTTTCCCATAAGTTTTGTGGCAGATCCTATAAAGGTGAAGAAAAACTCTCCCTTTAGATTTGAGAGAATATGGCTGTTCCACCCCCATATTTTTGATAAAATCAAGAAATGGTGGAATATTGATGTTTCAGGTACTGCTATGTTCAAAATTGCTAAAAAAATTGTGAGAAGTCAAACACAATTTAAAATGGAAAAAATAATCCTTTGGAAACATTTTTGGTATTAAATCTGAACTTCAAATGGAGTTTGCAGAGATCCATGACAAAATCCAAGAGGAAGGATACATTGAAAATAATAAGGATAAAGAAAATGAGTTGCTGGTGAAATTGCATGACATAATAGCTAAAGAGGAGGAGTTCTATAGGTAGAGATCGAGGGTGTTGTGGCTTTTAGCTAGAGATAGAAATACAAGGTACTTCCATTTATTTGCTTCTAAACATAGGGCTTCCAATAGAGTGAGATTTGAGGAAGAGGGAGACATCAAAAAGCAAGTTGTCCTCTTCTATAACAACTTCTTTCGGTGAATGGGGAAATCAATCAAAATGACCAAGACTTTTTATTAGAGGCTATCCCTAAGGTTGTTGATAGGGACAATAATGAAAAGCTTGTGGCCATCCCCTCTAAGGAGGAAATCATGAAAGCTGAATTTTCTTTTGAAGGAAATAAGTCTCCTAGGCCTGATGGATTTCCTATGTTCTTTTTTCAATGGTTTTGGGATATTGTTGAAAATGATGTTGTGAATGTTGTTAGGGAATTCTTTGGATCCAAAAGGCTCCTTAAGGAACTAAATGTTACTTTTTTGGTCCTTATTCCGAAGAAACCAAGGGAAATGGAGTTTGCATCGTTCAGACCCATTTGTCTTTGCAACTTTCTCTATAAAATCATATCTAAGGTTTTGACTTCAAGGATCCTTTCTAATATTCCTTCGTTGATTTCCCCTCAGCAGAATGGTTTTTCTCCTGGAAGGAAAATCTTAGATTCTATAGTCACAGTCCATGAGAATATTCATTCACTTGTGGAATCTAAAATTGAAGGGTTTCTTCTTAAGCTAGATATATCCAAAGCTTATGACCATGTTGATTGGGAGTTTTTATTCAAAATTCTAAGGGGGCTTGGTTTTAGTAGCAGAGTCATTTAGTTGGTGAATCAGTTGGTTACTATGGTTTCCACATCTATTATTGTGAATGGATCTCCTTCTAGATTCTTTCAAAATTCAAGAGGTTTAAGACAAGGTGACCCTATATCACCTATTCTTGTTACTATAATGGCTGAAAGTCTGGGAAGGAATCTTAAGAGATTGATTGAACATAGTTCTCTTACAGGTCTTAGTACTTCTTCCACTAACCTGATTTTTTCTTGCCAAGAGTTTGTTGATGACACTATGTATGAGAAGGTGACTGGGTAGATGGTCAATAGATAGAAGAGTTCAATTTTTTTCTTCAATACCCCTGAGCATAGATAGGTAAAGATTGCCAAAATCCTTGGTGGTAGAGTGGAATACTTACCTTCTTCTTATCTTGGACATCCATTATTCCTTAAACCTCCAGATTCCTTTTGGGATTCGTTGGTTGACAAGTTTAGAAAGAAGTTGGCAGGTTGGAAAGGAGCTCTTTTGAGCCAAATTGGAAAAATTCAACTTCTTAAAGCTTCTCTTTAGAACCTCCCAGTTTATGCTAAAATCCTTTTCAAAATTCCTACTAAATACACTGAGGCCATTGAAAAGATCCAAAAAAGATTCCTTTGGTCTAGAGTGGAGGAAAGAAAGAGAATGCCTCTTATAGGGTGGGATTTGGTTTGCAGATCGAAAACCTTCAGTGGTTTAGGTCTCAAAAAAATCAGAATTATGAATAATACTCTTCTAGCCAAACAAATATGGAGATCTTTCTCATTTGGTGGAGAATGGAAAGACATTTTAAGAAGTAAATATATAGCCAACCGTATATCCCTCAAAGCTTTGTTGGACTCTCCTATCCTCCCTCGTGGCTCAGCTTGCTGGAATGATATGATTGTTGGTAGAGAAATTCTAGAATTAGGGATAAGATGGCACATTAGAAGTGGCAATCAAGCAATATTTTGGGAGGATAAATGGATTTTTAAGGAAGCCCTTATCAAAATTGAAAGATTCAATAGATGGGAAAAGTTATGTAAAGCTGCTTTTGGGGAGCTTGTCAAAGATTATTGGTATGAAGGAGATTGGGTGAACTTATGTGTGATTGGTCAGGAGTTGGATTAGCTTCAATCCTCCTTAAAGGCTATTAGTTTGGGATAGACTCAGTAGGATGATATTCTTGTTTGGATGGACAACCCTTCAAGTAACTACTCTATCTCTTTGGCTGTCTCTTTGTTTTCCCTTTCTCAAGCTCCCCCTCCCTTCTGGTCAAAAGCGTGGATTAAACACTTGACTCCTAAAGTCAATATCTTCTTCTGGATTATGCTTCAGAATAAGGTGCTCATGGTAGACAATATTTGTAAATGGGGATTTAAACTCCCCAACAGATGTTACCTCTGCAAGAGTGAGGCAGAGTCAACCAACCACCTGTTTCTCCACTATCTATTTGTTTCCTTAATCTGGGGAAAATTATTAGCCCTCTAGAATATCTCTTGGGTGTTCCCCCAGACCATTGAAGATTTATTTTTGCAATGGAAATCCCCTACTCAAAATCCCTTCATTCAAAGGTTATGGGCATTCATATTCCCTTTTGTTGTTTGGGGAGTGTGGAAAGAACATAATAATAGACTCTTCAGGGATAGGGAGTTGTCAAAGAATAATGTCTTTGAGAATATTTTTAGGCTTATAAAAGAAAACTTCAATGCGATTCCTCAAAAAGCTCTTAACCTTGAAGTAGTGGTGTGCACTCCTTATGATTTAATGATAGCAAAGGATTGGAATATCAAAGTGGACATTTCTTTAGCTTCCAATCTAGCCAAGAAAAGCAGGGAGGGTGTGTGCTAGACCTTTCCTCCAAACGGTTGGTATAAGGCCAACTTTGATGACGCCGCGAAGGGTAATCCGAGCATGGCTGGAAGTTTAGTTGTGCTAAGGGATTCAAATGGTAATTTTATTGTGGTTGTGGCCATATCCCTAAGTCATCAAACCAACCATGTGGTAGAGGCCATAGGAGCTTTGGCAGAGGTTATAGGAGCTTTTCAAGTTTTAAAGTTAGCTCATAATTTTAATATGAAAAATTTATGGCTAGAAGGGGATTCTAAATATATCATTGATTGTCTCTTAGGAAGGACCCCACCCTCTTGGTCGATAAATAATTGGTTTGATGAAGCAAAGCATATTCTAGATAATTTTGAAAAAGTAAAAGTATCACACGTCTATAGGGAAGCTAATAGCGTGGCAAATTACTTTACGAATGAAGGTGTTAGGAAGCAAGGATTGAACATGTGGCAAAATTGTAGGGACTTGAGAATTGAAGTGAAGGCCTTACTAGATTATGATGTTACGCATGGGAAAGAGGAAAACACATTTAATGATTAAAGGGAAGGGGCCAAGTACATCAAAATCAAGAGATTTTATGGGACCGCATCATATTACTTAGATGGGAAGAAAAAGAAGAACACTCTGTGGGTGCATTGGAATAGCTATGTAATTATGCAACAGGTGCTCGGTGCTAGTAGTCTACAGAAAGGTGCAAACGAAAATGGGGGGGAAAGGAAAAGAGTTGAGCCAAAAATCTATGAGGTGCACATGAGGAATGACAAGGTCCGAAAGCAGATTGTAAGAGGTGGGATGGTTCCATTTTTGGAAAAACTTCATGGGCCTGATACTATGGCCACAGACTACTTTGAGAAGAATTGGAACAATGGAAAAATAATTCTCTTTGGGAGAAAGGTGAAGCTAGATGGGTAAATTATAGGGGAGGGTACTAGAATGTCCACTGAGGGTGTGAAGTTTTATCGCGATAGAAGGTTTTTTGATGAGATGGTCATCAGATTCCCTAAGGATAAGGATAAATTGAAACTGGTTAAAATTTCCAAAAACTATTTCGAAATTGATACCATCAAGGAATTGTGGAGAAAGGTGTTTCAGGTTATAATGGAGTATATCACCTTGGATGAGATATTTACCAGAGTGTATGGTGACCATTTTTCCATTCTTAACAATTTTCGCCATAAGGTATAGATTTATTTGCCTCACTACATGTTATGCTCGTTGAGTAATAGCCTTGAGGACAATAAGAAAAATCCCAGGAGATACCCTATTATTCATCCTAGTCCTATTAGGTTAATATATGAACACTATCAAAGTATGTTGGCTTTATCCAAACCTGTTGCCTCCATGGTGTCTGAGGACTATGACATAGATAGTGGGGGTTCGAAGAATCAACCTTACTAGGAGAGAATTGTTGAAGCCCAACCATCCTCTAAGATGTCTGGTAAGAAAACCCAGCCTAAAAAACCCCAGCTTGCTAAAGCTAACCCTGAGACCTACCCCAATTGCCCTGTCCCCTTAAAGAATCATGTTCTCAAGGGCTCCCCTGCCAATAAGTTGGTGTCCTACTTTGCATACTCCTTGGAAGACAAAGCTAAGAGCCCTGAAGCTAGTAGAAATTTAGTGCCCTCCCCTCCTGCCTCTTTTAGAGCTGATGGTACCAGATTTCCTAGTTCCCCCAACCTGGATGATGTTAACCTCATATTAGACTAGGTTCAGTCTGGAGACAATCTTGCCTCTGCAAGAAATGGTATTAGTGACATTTTTCAGGGTTTTGAAATGGGCCTATCAAGAAATTAATAGTCTTAATAAAAGAAATGGGGCTCTGTATAGTAAGTCGGAGGAGCTGGAACTAAAGCTGGCCACTCTTAGCAACAAAGAAGGAAAATGAAAAAAGAATAGTACTGGAATGGGAGAAGGTGACATTGAGGATAAGTACAAGTCTCTTGAAGTTGCAATGGTCAAAATAAAAAATAACATGAAAGCCGTTGTGGAACAAAATCATAAAATGGCTAGGCACAATGCCATCATCATCAATGCTATGTCTGAAAAGCTAGAAAAAATGCAACAGGGTTCGCTGGTTGTTGATCTAGAAGAGAACAAGGAAAGCAAGAATGAGGACCAAGGTATTTGAAAAAGGACCTATGCCAACCTTAAAAGGAAAGTTCCCCCTACTACCAAGATGGTTTAGATCTTAAAGAGGGGGGTTCAGGATATGAACGAGTTGGAAGCTGAGACAATGGATTTATTAAAGACCCAAATTTAGTTGTTGCTGGTGTTTTGTCTGGTTTTTTAGTTCTGTGGTCGTCGCTAGCCTTTTTGGTGGCTGTGGACTTTTCTTGTTGTTGTTTTTACAACCTTTCTGCTTTTGGTATATTTAACAATCTTATCTTTAGTTTGTAAACTTTATGGTTTTGGGTCCCTGTAAAACCCGTTTTTCCTCTTTCAAAACCATCCAATATGAGATATAAGATTACCATTCATATAAGGTTAAACTATTCACATGTACTATATTTATTATTTCTTTACTAGTTACATACTTGTGGAATTGACATAATGTATTTAGGAGGTGAAGGGCCACCAAATGCATGTTGAACACTTAGACACAAGAATTTCATTATAATTGTAGACACCTAAAATTGACCACTTGCATTTGGTCAATTTTACCCTGTCATTTTGTCTAAATCCATTCCTATTCACATTAATTAAATAATAGTGCATTTATTTATTTAATATAATCAATTTTCCTAAAGTCTTAAGGTAATTAATTATTTAATTAATTACATTACCTTTTCCCCTTTCCTCTTTAAATTAATTAATTTAATTCTTCAATCTCCTCTCTTTATGTCACATCTCACTTTATCTCCCTTTAACCTGTAATCCTAATCCTAATCCCTCCATTATGGATGTATGCACACTTAATTCATGATTAAGAGGTGTCACATCCTCCAACTTTTCCCACTTGCCTCCTAATCATTTATCCATTAGCCTAATCACCACCTAATCATCCCCTTAATTTCTTGCACATTCATAATCCCTTGATTAAGAAAGGGATAATATTTTTTTTCCATTTATTGCCTCTTGCCTTGTCTAACTAGCCTTAAAGTCTTTCTCTTTTTGGAGAAGTAACCCCACATGGGTCATCTCTCTAAAGTTCACAAAGGAATTTTAAATTCCTTTTTATTCCTCCCCTCCAATCATGTTGGAAGATTGGACAAGAAATGCCTTTATGAGGAAGATCTTTTTCATCTCCCTAGGTACTTGCAAGATAACCATCTTCCTCTCAAGCCTCCACATGGTGACACTTGTTACAATCCTAGGCTTTGAGAGGTAAACTCTCCTTCCCTTCCTCCATGATGCCACTTGGCATCACCTCATGAGTTGAGATGTCTCAACTCATCTCATCCATTGATCCTCAACTCTCAATCTTGACCCTTGATCCCATTCACCCCTTCATCAAAGACTAAAAGCACAACCATTTTAATAATCTACATATTTTGAGCAATTTCATATTTTTATGCTACCAAAACTCCTTTTGAGCACACACCAAAATTGTTCACACCAAGGTAGTCTCCACATCAAGCTCGTCATCATACTTGGATTTCATTGAATTTCATGTAGGTATGAGTTCTTAGTCCCTAATATTGATTTTGTGATTTATGCATTTTGTTAAGCTGTCTTGGTATTTCCTAGCCATTTAAATACATTTTTCACTGTACACAATAATCACTATAGTAATTTAGTTAATCTTACATTTCAAAATGAAATTTAATAAATTGAATTTGAACTTGTTGAAATTTACCCAACTGTCAATGTCATATGTTTCATTCAACAAATCATCTATCATGACCATCTGAACTGCTAGAGTTGCATCCTCACCATGATCATCTTGATCATCCTCATACCCATAAATAGAAAGAGACCCACAATTTTGACATAAGTGAGGTGGATTTTGAGGCTTGGGAGACTCTCCCACATCATCTTGTTCTAGAGGCCTAGTGTGTTGTATGAGGGTCTGAGTCAGTGAGCTAATGGGAACTAGGGTAATGAAATTCTCAAACTTAGATCCAACTAGGGGTCTCGATGCCTAGTTTTTGGCATGTTGTAACCCAACTTTGTCCTTTGCGAAATCCCCACCTCTACCCTAGAACTCCCTCATATTGAAGTAATTAGGTATCTCATTGAACGAAAACTCACAATAAAATTTCCTCAAAAAATATTATGGGATCTCATTAATTATTGCATGGAGGATGGTTAAAGACCATCCACCACCTATCCCAAAAATTATTTTGTATCTCTTGGTGGTGGGACCAATAGATAGGAAACCTTTTACAAGCACCATGTATGGATTGATGGTTTGTAGGTTGGTGAACAATGAACATGAGTCGTATAATTTCAAATTTTTTCTTTAATATAGTCATAAAATAATTTTTCTGAATAAATTATCTTAGATTTTCCCTCTTATTTGACCAACTATATATTTGGAAACTCACAAGTACTATGTGAGAGACAATGGATTCTATTGAACTAGCGAGGGTGGACCTATGGGAGTTTATTGCAAATGGATTTCTCAACCTTTTGATTAACACCTCAAGTTGTTTGTTATTGTTTTCTAGTTGACCTAATGTATTTTCTTACATTCTTGGAGGATGTCAAGGAATTGAAGGAGGGGTTTGTTGTGGTTTTTTTTCAGTAGGGTTTTGATCAATTGGTTGTCTTATCAACTCCTAGAAATTAAACAAAATCCACTCAAAAAACTAATTAAATCTATCTATTTAATCAAATTTTTACACTAAAAATTAAAAAAACTTGCCTCTTCCATCTTGGTGATGTTGTGCCAACATTTTGTTAGCAATTTGGTGGAAAAGTGGTGATGAAAGGGCTATCTCACAATGTGAGCACAGTTGAATAGAGTTTTAGACCACAGGTTTGGTTGTGGGGCAAGGAAAAATAAATAAATTTTTGAGGTGAGTTTTTTATGTTTTAAGTCAGCAGAGCATAATGTGAATGTATTATAATGTGCTCGTGTTATGCTTTCTAGTGGGTCAAAAAATGGGGTGACCACTTTTTGGTCCTCCATCTTTGTGCATTTACCCAAGAACCTACCTAAACAACTACAATTGCCACTTTATTATTAGTGCATGTTTACAATACATGATTGCATAAAACCCCCCAAAATCAGTAGAAGATAGCTCTTTAAATTAGTGTGAATACAAGTCCCAAAATATTTATCTAAGACATCTTTAGTCAATATCAAAAACTAAAACAAATGATACCATATAAAAGAAATAAGAACCAACTTTCTAATACCTATAAAAATACAAAATCTTATATATATATATATATATATAGAGTTGTAACACATGTGAGATTGACTTGTCTATTAACTAAATCGCCTTGGTTGAGATGTCAAAATGTATCTCTAACTAATAATTAAAAAAAAAAAAAAACCATTAAATGACAAAATAAAGAGCTATTACATAAGAATTACACAAATTTGCACTACATGACTAAAGTCATATTCAAACTCGCCTTTACAAGAAGTAAAATAAGTCTTATTATAGCTTATATGGCACCCCCATATCATTCTTTCACATTATATAGCTTTTAAAAAATTATATTAATAAAAGAATATCAAACTTGCAAATCTCTGCGTACATAGAAGTAGTAACCCTTAGCAAATCTTGATATAGCTTTTAAAAACTATATTAAAAAGAAAACTAAACATGCAAGTCTCTGCATACATGGAAGTAGCAACCCTACTTTTGCATCTTAAGAAAGATTTTGATGAAATTGAAAAAAGGAAAAACTTCACAAAAAAACTTTGACCTGTCCATCAATGGCCCATTGATGGAGATGCAATGAAGTGCACGTTAATTTATCCGTCCTCTACGTAAGGAATCTCTCTGTCAAAGAAGATGGAATAGTTCATGATCAATGATAGGTGCCTGCACCATACAGTGATCGATTTTGCTGATCCATTCGCCATATATAATACCAGGTACATAAGATGGGATGGACAGAAGTAGCAACCCTACTTTTGCATCTTACCAAAGATTGATGAAATTGAAAAAAGGAAAAACTTCACAAAAAGCTTTGACCTTTCCATCAACGGCCCATTGGTGGAGGTGTGATGAAGTGCACGTTAATTTACCCGTCCTCTACGTAAGGAATCTCTGTCAAAGAAGATGGAATAGCTCATGGTCAATGATAGGTACCTGTACCATACAATGATCAATTATTAGATCTTTTTTGCTGATGCCCTTCGCTATTTACAATGCCAGGTACATAAGATGGGATGGACAGAGCTTAGCAGTCACGAGTAGTTGGGTACTTTGTTAACCTTGTCAAGGATAAGGTACAGGTGATAAGAGGCCCCATACCTCCTACAACAGGCGACAGCCAAACCTTGTTCTTAACAAAATTAATGCTTGCGACAATCAACCCCATACCAAAAGATTTATGAAATCTTGAATATGTAGAGAAAGTTCCTGGTACAATGAAGCTCGTACCATGAAGTAATTTTATTTTATTTCTTTAAATATTGAACAAAGCAAGATGCAAGACTGAAGAGTTGAGCAGCTAAAAGAGCTTCATAATCAAGCTTAGCAGAACTATTTTTAAGAGTTAGATCAACAATCTAGAAATTTACATAAACTACAAAGTCATAGATATCAAGAAACATGTACTTCAAAGGTCACAGAAGCAATATTGAATAAAAAAAACTGCCGTTATGAAGGGCACGAATTGATTTTTGATTTGCATAGTTAATGTGCTTGATATCAATGAATTGCAACTATGATCTGGCAAATTTTTGAGTTCTCTTCTTCAAAGAAAGAACCATTGCCACAAGTAGAATTTGGCTCCACCATTTCTTCGAAGATTAAAAATATTCTCTGGAGAACCCAAGCCAAATCTTGATTTTGTTGATGAATTGAAAATTTTGTGTTAACTTTTTGTTGTTGGGGTGTACCAATCCACACTAAAACCATTATAGTTGTGTTTAGAAAAGGGGGAGAAAAAAACCCACAGACTATTCATGTAATTGGTCAGATAGTTGAGCTAATATTAGGACTAGTAACTAGTCCTAAATAGTTTGATCTAGGTTGCCCAATTATTACTATTTGCATAGGATTCACTCCTAGGATATTTACTTAATCAATCAATGGCATAGAACATGCATTCACGGAGTAAAAAAAAAAAATTCTTAATTTTATTTTTACCTCTTAAATTTATATTTTTGACAACCCTCTACATACACTAGTATAATTAAAGTTCCTCTTTATTTTTATTTGTTATCTTATGTATCTATTTTTATGGATACATTTTTTAATCCCTTAAATTTTCTATACTATCAACTAAGAACGTTGGCCACACTCACATCTAAGTCAAAACTAGTTTTAATTGGCATCCCATAATTAAAGTCTTAGCACAAAGAAAAATTATATGACTTATGATAAACATACGGCAAAGACTACACACAATGTATCTTGAAAAAATCCTTCATGAAGGAAAAACCCATCCTCCAAAAGAACTCACACTCAATGTATTATCTCATAAAAAATGCAAAATGCACTTGCAAAGTCACCATGCAAGGCTTCTAAAATTTCAAACACCCTAATTGCATACCATGCGAACGAAAAAATGAGAATCATGTGACCACACATATCAATTCATGTTTCATCTCCACACATATTCAAGTTACATGAGATACTTTATCAACTTTAGCCAACAAAGGTTGTGATTTAAATAAGCTTACACAAATCCGCCAAGTGGTATTACAAAAACTATGTGCCTCTTAAACTATATCCCACTCATTTAATTTTTGGTAATAAGTTTTCCTTTCTTGGTGCTAAGTTTTCTCCATATTAAATATTTTTTCTAATGTGCAACCAACATCAAATATTTATCCTAGTGATATATACAACATATAAAGTGGCCCCAAAAATGTTTAATCTATGTGACACACATATCCCTAGATTCCCTAGGTGCACCACAAATAATATTAATTTTACATTATAAGCATTATGCAAGATGAACATCATAGATTTTCTCAACACTTTTATCTATCTCTCCCTAGGTTTTGCTTATGGGTGGTGTTGGTTCTTTTTATTTTAATTGCACTTATTTTATTATCATTTATATTATGAACACCTAGTTAGAATAAGCTCACTAAAGTAGCGTCAATCAAAATCAATTACCCATGTTTTGTGTATTTGATTGATATTTTTCTATTATTAATTGAGTTAAATTCCCTCAATCATGCTAGTCATGAACATCTAGTCATCACCACCTATTATGCATGTCCATCTTTAGTTAGATCCATCTATAATGGATGTATTCCTTAGTTACTTTTCACCATTCATGCATTGCCTTGCCCTATATAAGAACTGGCTAATTTTTACTTTGTAACATCAACTATTCAATATAAAATTGTTTTGTTGCCTTATTTCTCTATGTTTCTTTTGCTAACTTGTTTATTTGGATTTAATTGTTGAAGGTTTGTTAGTTTCTTTTTTTTGGATATGTTGAATATTTTATTATTCCTATTATTGTTGAATTTTCATAAGCATGGAGTTCTTGAAGGTTTTGAAGAGAGAAAAATGAGAGACATTAAGAGATTACATGACTAAAAAATTGAAGCTAATTGATTTAAACCAAAAATTGGAGTTGATTGATTTCCTTTCTCAAGTTTATGGATTAATTTTATAGTTTATATTGTCCACATTCCATAGCATTGGTTGAAAATTATTTATAAATGAAAATATTTAATATTGATGAGTTGCAACAAATGGTACTTTTGATAAAATTAATCCATAACCATAAATCTGTCAATTCATTTATTCTAACAACCCCCATAAATGATTTCACTAATAAATTTTAAATTTCCTCTCATAGTTATATGTATTCCACCTTAAATCTTATTACAATCCATTTGAGATAACTATTTATGAATGTCCCTACAATACCGACTCCATCTCACTAAATTGCATGGCTAACCAACCTCTATAATTGTAAGTAGACTATATAATGAACTAATTACTAGGTTCACTTTATTTCTTATAATAAGACTATGGGTCCTAGCATAAATCTTACTCAAGTACCCATTTACAATTCTTTGTTATCACTACCATTTTTTTGAGTCTTACTCTACTCCCCCTGGAGTATTCTTGAGGTTTTCTCCTCTTTTCTTTGACATAATTAGTAATGAAGACTCCTAGTCTTGTAAAGTACATGACAATATTCTTTGTGCTTTCTAGAACTTCATTATACTATCTTCATCTATAATTATTCTTTGATTGACCTAAATTAATAGTTTTTCTTCAACATAACTATTATATCATCAATGACTATTTTCTTTTATCATAACTCTCAATATATTGGAGTTATACTCATTTACCATATGTACCACACACCACATTTGACTCACAAAAATAAACTTCATAGTACTATTTATTGTTAGACCACAACTTTTCACTAATGACATATAAGAAGATAACCACTTATGATTTTTACGACAACCTTTTATATATGACTTCTAGAAAAGGATACTAGAAGAAAATTGTGAAAATGTCTAGAATGAATAGGGGATTTAAACCACTTTCCTCATTGCAAATTTAAAGATCCCGATTGTTTTCCTCATTGTCTCCTTTGACATGGTAGCAAAAAACATAACCAAAATGATTTCCTTTTGTCTTGTAGTTTTATTTCCATGTTCATATCCACAAGCATATCAACCAAGTTCTTATGTTCATCCTTCTCTTATGCTCCACATGTTGATCTATTATTTTAAAAATAAACTCATCCAACATCTAGTATGCATTATTCATATGTCCCCTAAGCCCCTACACACTAAGCCAATTCTAACAAGGAATGAAATTGCCAATACTAACAACTCCATTCAATGCACTAAACTCCCAAACCAATTCCTTAAAGAATATCTAACACAACTATTACATAAAATTTCCCATACACCCTATCTACCTTAGGGTTAAGTACTATATTTTTCTGTATGATTCCAAATCAAGATTGCTTTTTTAACAAAACTCGGCTACACACTTTAAAGCATGACCAACATGGCCACAATGATGCCCTCTAGAACTTCAAGAGCTATGCAAAGCAGTCCAATGTTATTACAAATAAGTTTTCCACTAGACACATAACACATATATCAATTTGCATAAACAAAAAACTCATTTTTTTAGTTTAACATGTAACAACACACCAAAATAGGCTCTCCACATTCACTGTCTAGACTTGCAAATGGGCACTACCTATCCTACATACATGACTCACAACATTCATAACTCACAAAACACAACAAACCTCATACATCAAAATCACAACTACCACACTTATCTCATTACAAATTCTACCAAATCAAATTTAAAAATAAAACATTGATTTATTAAGAATTGAACTTGGGCCTTATAGGACAGCTATTTGATCCATGACACTAATTCATGCCCCTTTACAAAAGGAGCATTTCATAAAGTCTCTTCATACAAACCCTCTAGCCTCAAATATCTCAAAAATGAGTCAAACCCTCACAAAATTTAATGCCACAAGCAAAATATGAAAGATAAAAATAAGGAAAATTGTTGCATCGATTTAATTTGACTTAAAAAGCCATATTCTAAATTTTAATTTTCTTAGATTGTTCATTTGAAACCACACTAATAGATAAATAAACCAGTTAAATAAATCAAAACTTATTTAAAATATGAAGTTTGAACCTAATTGAAACGCTCCTTTTACATCCACTTTATAGCATCAAGAAACTATTGGTTGAAATGTCTATTGAAGAACTTCTGAGTAGAAAGATAGGAGCCTCTTTCACAGTTGACAATGTGGCTAGGCAGCGCTGGGCTTCAAACCAACATACTTTGGTTCGAATGTCTTCAAACATGTTAGCATGCTCTTGACCATGTTCTTAGAAGGGGGTAGACAAAAACAATATTACAAACACAATATCAACAAAAACTTGTACAAAACACGTAACAACCATAAATACAGTACTATTCACAACCTGCACAACGTTATAATCAGTCACAGAACTTGCGGCCCAAGATTTGAAGGTCTATAACACCATGAATAGAATAACAGGAGACACTAGGAGATTATATGGCTGTTACTTGGATTTGATTGACTTATTTGATTTGGAGAAATTATAATGGATCTGATTTAAATGATAAAATTGATGATAAGAGAAAATTTTAATGAATAAAATCCCATCAATAAGCACGTGCTACAACATTAAACAGCTTTTATATTTTAAACATTATGTATATGACAAGTGCATCTAAGAGAAGGCTAAGAACTGAAATGGCAGAGGAAACACTGGTAATGTCATATTAGAGGCATCTTTTCTGTGTACGTGATCGTCCCTCTAGAAACCATTTAAAACAGAGAAATGCTTGTTGGACTTATCTAGTACATCTTTCTCTGCTGTAAAATTTTATTGCATATTTCTTTAAGTGAAAGGAATATATTCCTATGTTCTTATTGTGCGGGAATCTACTATCTTTTAACAATGGGTATAATTTATCTTTCCTTTCAAAATTTAAATGTTGCTTCTAAATGTATCTAGTTGTTTGTATTTTCTCCTTGTTTGAGTAGGATTTCGTTGCTGGGATTTGAATGGTGATTTTCCTGTTATCCATATGTGGTTAGATATGAATGAATTTTTTTTTTGTAATAATTTATTTTGATTTTGTCATACCCATCAATTATCCATTTCTGTTTGCATGAGGGAGGGGAAATTTATTAGAAAGCGAAGAGCACAGATAAAATGTAGGAAAATTAAATTATGATTGTATAATAATAACATTAGTATTGATGTATTTGATTAATTAAGCAGGAAAAGGGTCATGATCTCATAAGTTTAGAACAATAACATCGTAGAGCATAACAAAATATACAGCGAGAGGGCATGCATGTCCAACAAAATAGCAAAAGAAAATAAAAATAGCTAAGCTAGCAGCAAAGACATCAGTGAATAAGAAACAACACTAACAAATAAGGTTCTAGTCTTCAATCAAAGATTCAAGAGACTCCTCCCATGCTTCCTTCTCCTTAATTTGCAACACCCTCTTACTCTTTCCTCCCACACTCTAAGAGCCTATATCTTTGGCTCACTTCTTTTGTTGTTTCTTAATTTTAGACTCTCCAAAAATAGTCCCCATAACAACCTTCTTTGTAATTCCTTCTATTATAGAAATGATTTTAACCAACAATGTTTACATTCTCTTTATTTTATCATGGTAGTTGTTAGCATCCATTTTCTTCTCTAAATCTTGCACCTATTTTTGAAGGTTTGTTATCTTTGCTCTTTCACTGCCCATAGTATCCAATTCCACACTTGGAGAAGAAATCATGTCTTCATCCATATCCTTTCCATCCTCAAACCCTAGAGAAGGGGGGAATATACTATCCATCTCAAAAATTTATTTTTGCTCCTCATCGATCTCCTCACTTTCTTCAACAATTTCTTCCTCCTTTCTATTATCTTTCTCATCATTGCCTTATTCATAGTCCTCATGGTCCTCTTATAAGTTTCTCCTCAAAATCTTCAAGAGAAGAGTCCTCCCCTAACCCATCCTCTTCATGCTATGGTAGAAACGTCTCATCATCACAATCCTCTTCATCAACTTCAAACATTATTTATTTACCTTTAAGATCTTTCATATTCAACACCATAGGCTTTAGCTAGCGTAACTGATCTTCTACCCTTGGTGGAATTCAGGAAGCTCTAAACAACCCCTTCATTATCTTTACTATCTCCCTTAGCATCAAAAATTTCAATAGTCCCTTTGACATGAGAGCTATTAGGGTTTTTACAACTCTTACTCTTCTTATTCAAATTAATAGTTTTGGCTTCAATATGTTTAGAGTCAAGAAATTTTCTTTTTTGGGATAGGTCATAAATAGTAGCTCTCACAAGGGAGAGGTATTTCTAGCAGCAAAAGAAGTTGTCCTTTTTATAAGATCCCTTTTTACTCCTTGAGCTATGGTTTCCCTTAATTTGAAGAGAAGGTAAAAGGGGAGTTTTGTTGTTGTCCAAAAATTTAATATCATCATTGTATTTACAAATAGGGTTTGGCATAGGTGTGATCATAAGGATATACTTATGCAACACCATAATAAGACCTTGATGTAATCAAGGATAAGCCCCTTCCATAGTACATTTATCCAAAGAAGAGAACAAATAAAAAGGAAAATTGATCTTTTTAACCAAGCCTTATATGATTTGGAATTGAAAAATGATATTCATGAACAATTTTTAACCTTCCTTCAAGAGTAAAATATTTCATCACATTAAGACTTTCCAGGGACTTAGAAGGGCTAGTCAATACAATTCCCATGGGGGATGGTTCAAGTGGAGAAAATTTTGTTTTTGATCAATTAAGAAATCAAGACCAACAACCTATGAAGGAAACAACTAAAATCAAATGTGCTACTTACAACATGAGCACAACTAAAGAAGCAAAAAATGTCTTGATTAGAAATGTTTGTACTCCAACAAAGAAGGAGGGTATAATCAAGGCTCTTCATTTATATCATGATGTAATAGCATGGAGTTATGAAGATCTAAATACATATGACACCTCAATAATCATCCACATAACTCCTCTTAAGCTTGATTCTAAGCCATTCAGGAAATGGTAATGACCCATCAACACATTATTAGAGCTAGTTGTCTATAAAGAAGTTCAAAAAATTTTGATTGCAAGGATTATCTTCCAATATGCCACTCAATGTGGGTAGCCAACTTAGTTTCAGTTAAAAAGAAGCATGATGAAATTTGATTGTGTGTGGACTTTCAAAATCTTAATCATGCTCCAAAAAAGGATAACTACCCACTTCCCTTGCTAGATGAGGTGTTGAAAATTGTGAATGGGTCTCGAATGATGTCCTTTTTAGATGTATATTTAGGATATGATCATATGATGCTAGCACATGAGGACAAATTAGAAATAAATTTTACCATCAAATGCGAGATATTTGTATATAGGTGGATGCCTTTTCGATTAATTAACATAGGGGTTAATTTTCAACATGCCATGGACATAGCCTTCAAAGAGTTAGTTGGTAAGTGCATAATCATTTATATGGATTTTTTAATGGAATTTTCAAAGAAAAGATAGGATCATGTATCAGATTTATGTAAAGTATTTTAGAGGTGTAGAGAGTTCAAAATTTTACTAAATCCTAAGAAGTGCATCTTTGGGGTTGTTGAGGGAAAATTGTTGGGTCACGTCATCTCAAAAGAGGAGATTTCCATTGATCCTGAACGAGTGTAGGCTATCTTGAGTATCCATTCACCAGCCAGTAAAAAGGAGCCCAAATCATATACTTTGGCAAGATCAACTTCATATGTAAATTCACTAAATTAGTTTTCTTGAAATAGTCAAACCTCTAAATGCCATGTTAAAGCAAGATGCAAAGATTGATTGGAATCTAGAAGCCAAGCGAGATTTTGAAGAGATCAAGCAAGAAATTTTGGATGCCTCAATTCTACTAAGTTTCAATTATGCTAAACCTTTTTATATTTATTCATTTGCATCAAATCATTCTTGCACTACAATACTCACACAAAAGAAGGAATTGAGGGATGTAAACCCAATAGCCTTTATGAGTACCCCCCTTAAAGATATATAATTAAGGTACTCAAACATTGAAAAATAGGCCTACGCTTTGGTGTGAGCAGATAAAAAAATTTGGGAACTACATTTTAAGAAGTAAAGTATATGTGATTTTTCCTAATCCTACTATGAATATATTGCTAATATAGAATGATTTCAGTAAGAGTAGGGGTAAATGGGTTACCATGTTACAAGAATTTGATCTAGAAATTTAGTTGAAATGAAGTTAGTTTAAGGAAAACTGTTAACATGCACTATGGCAAAAACTGATCTAGGTCTCACCACATAGCTATACAATCTTGAAGGCATCTCTCCAGATGAATGGTACAATGACATCACCTTTTTTCTACTAAACCATTATTGCCCATCTCACTCAAATACCATTCAACAGTGTGCACTATGACTAAAGAGTAACAACTTTATGCTTAAAGGGGCAATGTTATATAAAAGGAATCACAAGGGTATCTACTTAAGATGACTTGGCAAAGAGGAAGCATCTACAGTGTTGAATAATTTTCAAAAAAAATTCAAGAAAGGTCATTGTTCAGGGGTTTCTATTGCACATCAGATTTTGAGAACAAGGCAATACTGGCCCACCATTTTTCATGATGCACATTCATATCTCCACACTTGTAACACATTTCAAATAGTTGTTAACAAGGAGAGGTATGTTGTTGTCCCTCTATAGTCAGTGATTGATATACATCGCCTTACACAATGGGGGCTCAATTTTATTATTATGATGATCCTCCTTCCTTGGAGGGTCACATGTATATTCTAGCCACTACTGATTATTGCACTAGATGGAAAAAAGCTATAGCATGTAAATAATGTACTACTAAGGTAGTAATTAAGTTTCTTGAAGAGAATATTTAAACTCGCTTTGGTTGTTCATTTTCAATGGTTTATGATAATGATCATGTATTTGTGTCTTTTAAATTCTTTAGTTGGGATTTTGATTATGGGATCACTTTAATACTTGTATCCAATTATTATCCCCAAGGAAATAGCCTAGCTAAATCAACCAATAAAAACCTTTTGGATGTCATACAAAAACTACTAGATTAAAACCCTAAGGATTAGCATACCTAGCTAAAATTTTCCTTGTGGGCAGATTGCACCCACACGAAGGTAGACTTAGGAAAATCCTCTTACTACATACTCTATGGTATAAAGCATGTTTTCCCAGTCCATTTGAAAATACCCATATTGTAGTTCATCAACAAATAATATGAAAAATAGGATAAGTTAGAATATTTCCTTTCCAAATTCCTTCTGTAACGCCCCACCACACAACCTTAGGGGAAGTTGCAATTAACTACACAAACGAACTATTTTTTTTTTTTGAACAAATAACATGCAAGTTCACTAACCATTGCCAACAACCCCTAAGGTTACGAGACTGAGATTACTTTAAAACCCAAGCAAGAAACATGAAATGAAAACATAACATTTAATTACCTAAGGAATTAAGATTGCATACATTCCATACATGATGAAATACATCAAAGGCATGAGAGATACCACTTGATTTCAGATAATAATAAATTTACAATAAGATTACAACTCTCATTCCCCGAAAGAGGTAAATCCAATAAGCATTGTTACAAATTACATCATTCCACCTCGATACAATGAGGGGTAACAAATTACAAGTCATATAAAATGAAAAGAGCATGAAATAAAACTGGATCCCATGAGCTCTCCAACTAGAACTCTTGTCCACACGAACAAGACGAAAACCCAATGGATTAAGGTGCACGTTCCACCCAACCATGTGATACCTGAAGGCTCACCCCCCGTGCTAGGATATAGTAACAAGGATTTCCTAAACAAGACCATCTACCTCTAGACACAGGCTGAAACATAACTAAACTGAAACAAATACAAGCACCACATCACTTAACACAATGGTTACAATGCTTCCAGAGAACAAGGATCATCTACGTAGTACAACAATCTGACTTCTGGTTGACAGCGAGAGTGTCACACATCATTTGCTATGAGTTACCCTGGCTCAACCTTCCTAGGCTACCAAACCTCCATCTTGGGTTACCTTGGCTTATCTCTACCAGTCGTCGGACCCTCATACAAACTGCGCTTCTCAACTCATCTCAAGCCTTAAAAGTGAATGAGTCATGAAAGAGGCATTTATTATCTTAATTAGTTTGAGAGTTTTTCATTAATTATTTTTTTTAGTTATCACTTACTTAGACCCTAAGTGAGTTACCCTAGCACCCCTTCGTATGCTAGACCCCCACAAAGATCCACTCTCCTATTATCAACACACATGGTACAAAACCACAATTCTATGGGTAAACAAGATAAGACAACCACTCCAATCCAAGGAGGCAACAAATAACGAAACCCAATCCAAACACTAGAGGAAACAAAATTACATAATCCACTCCTTTCAAAGGATGCACAAACCACATAAGCCACTCCTAATCCAAAGCAGGCACAAACTATCCCCGTTCGTGAAAACCAGGTGAAACAACAGGATACATCTATACGCACTACCCACGATAATTCCAAGGTTGGCTAACATTTTATGACAACCCACAAATTAACTGAAAAGCCCCATTTGGAAGACTTACAAAGATAGATAACCCAATTTTCCCAACATAAAAAAAAAGAGAGTTATCATAACGAAAGACAAGTTGGACAAATTATTATCCTACTTTAGGATTTCCTAAATCCAAGCAAGGCGATAACATATTGCACGTAATCAAATAAAAATAATTAACAATATTCACAATTACTCAAAAGTAAACAAGATTACATTGGCATCATTAAGGAACTTAAATTAATAATTTAATTCCATGTTTTCCTCAATTATACAATACATGAAAATAACTAGTCTTATCATAATTTTGTTTGCAACGAAATAATATTTAAACTATTATAACATCGTTCTCTTACAAATTCTTATTTCAATTAAAATGGATATTCATTTTCTTTAGAAACGTACCCTTATGAAATAACTATTAAACATTTGACAAGCATTAATAACTTAAACCTAAGGGTTACTTTAGTTTCCCAATAATATTTAGATATTAAAAACTCATTTCCCATTAAAACCATTTTATTATAAAGATGATTTCTTTCCAATCAATTATAAGAAAAATAATCATTTTAAAATTCATATATTTAAATATTTGAATTTTATTTAAATATATAAATATATCTTTTTAAAAAAAACATTTCTATCCCAACTAATTAAAAAATGATCCTCGTTATTTAATATATATAATATATATAATACATATTTAAATAATAATAAAATATTTATTTCAATTAATATATAACATATAATATATATTATATAACATATAATATAAAATAAAAATAAATAAAAATTAAAAATTAAATAAAAACTAAAAAAATGAAATGATTTTATTTGGCCCGCGACCCCCAAAGGAGAGGGGGTGCAGCCATAGGCTACGCCCAACCTCCCCTGTGGAGGCCAACGCTGCCACAACAACACCCCTCCATGGGGTGGCTATAGCCTCCCCAAACCCTTGCCCAATAATTTTTTTTTTAATTTAAAATATATTTTGAAAATAAAAAACCCTCCCCTGCATATTTGCACAGGAAGTTTCCTGTGTGCAATTTTTTTTAAAACAACAATCCTAATCTTTAAAATATATTTATATGTATGTTTGTAAATATATATATAGGTATGTGCAGGATCATGGTGGGCCAAAAAGTGGCAATATGATGGATATGTGGCTGATGACTTATTTTTTACACAAAATTGATGAAATGAAAAAGGTTTTTAAATTATATTCTCAGCTTTCCACCAATATAAATTATGTTTTACCTTGAATTTAATAAGTAATTATTATTCATTTTCTATTCAAATTATGAATAAAGTCATAATTGATAGGTTGATTGCAAAACATCTATAGCTTTCAAATAGTATCACATTTTTTGAATCCAAAACATGTGTCACATTCTATACTTTGTATAGTATAGGATTAAAAAAGAAAAATTGAATTTCATGAAGTTTTGACCAAGTTAAGGTGGTCAGACATACGAGTTTTTTATATTTTTTAAAAGTTGTAATAAAAAAATCATAATTAATTATTTACATGGAAAAAAATTACAAACAAATATGTATCACACTGGGACATGAGTCCCCTACTTATATCTAAAATCTTATAAAAAAATATTATCATTTTATTGTGGTTAGGGTGGTGAGACAGACACCTACTTATTTTTTCCCTGAAATTTAAGTACTACTGCATTGAAATTTCAAATTTTCAGCAAATAGATTTTTTTTTTGTTTTAAAAAACCTAGTAGTTTAGAAACTACATTCAATTTTTTACATATTTTTGAAATAATATAAATAACTTATTCAAATTTTTACATCAAGTTTCATAACTTTGATTTTTCTAAATTCTTTGCCACTTAAGGACCTATTTTTTCCATAATGATCCTGCACATACCCATATATATATATATATATATGTATAAATATATACCTAAACTTTTCATTTACAGAAAAATTGGACAAACTTTCAGCAAAGTAAAATACAGAAAATCACACAGCCAAAAATTAATTTCTAAAACATAATGGAAATTTCTCAAATACACACACAAGGTTTTCTAATTTTATTTTGTTTCTTTCATTTTCTATTGTTGAATCTTTTCTGTTGTTTCATTTTCCATTCCTACAAGAATCTATCTTTTTCCTAAAGATTTCAACAAAGGTTTTTTTTTCAAGTTTTGAAACAAGATTTGACATGGGTTTTGCTTCCAAACCAAACAAAGTTTAAATCCTTTCCAAGAGAATATACAAATTTGAACAATCTTTCAAAATAAAAACTAAATGCATAGGAAGAAACCTGGTTTCCTCAAAAGCTTGAAAGATTTTCAATAGAGTTTTGAATTCTTCTTCTAATTCTAACTCCTCCAAGAAATCTAAAATTGCTTCTTCAAATCCAAAAGAAAAACCACAACCAATCTTTTCCCCACCAAATTGAAAATTAAAATTAAAAATGAAATTGTATTTTCTCTCATAGTGTTTCCCCAAATTTAGTCAAACCCTTAAAAATATCCCATCCACTAAATTTATTGCAAAATTGGAGATATTTTGTTTATTTGAAAATTTAAAACTAAAATTCTTTTCAACATGGCTTTATTATTTATTTTAAAATTTCTATTCCAAATGCATTTAAATATTTTTAAACATTTTCAAAAAGCATTCAACTTTAATATTTTCTTTTCAAAACAACTTAACACTTATCCTTTTGAATTTAAAAGAATTTAACAATTACAATTTCCAAAATGAATAACTTGATTTATTTCAACATAATTAATTTAATTAATCAATAAAATAAATCTAATCCAATATTAGATCATTTTATTAATTAAATTAAATTACTGAATAAATCAAATAATATTTATAACATTATAACTAGATAAATTTAATAAACAACTAAATACATAAAGCCATTTGTCTACCTTTTTCACTTGCAATTTAAATGAAAACAAGGGGAGATGAATAAAAAAGAAGCAACTTAACCCGACTAAAACCCGATGACACACTATGATTAGGATGATGACTTGGCACGAAAAACCTAGCTACTATCTCCCAATCAAATACCGTTGGCCAATGGACACGCTCAACCTGTTAAATCAGGTGGAGTTGATGTCCTGTACTTGTCCACCTGCGAACAAAGAGTATATTGAACATGAATATATACATAATATGATCAAACACACCATGAAGAGGAAATCTCAAAATCGTAGGGCGCTCGCCAGCGAGTGGTACAATCCCGTCCCCTTCACCAATACAAAATTACTAACTGACGACTCTAACATCAATAATATGATCAAAAGCATAAAACATCATTAATTCAATTATCTGCTAAGTTAATTCAAAACATGCCATAAATATACCATTAGAGTAAAATACCATCACATCAAAATATAATGTTCACATCTCTTTACAGTTTACGATCAAATAGTAACCAAGTTCTAAAGTCACAGCATAACAGAAACAAAATAACAAAGAAGAACACTGCCAAACAAAAGAGCCAAAATGGAGGGTTGTTACACCTTCATTTAGAGGAGAAGTGTGATGAATCCATTGAAATGTTTTCCAAGAATCAAAGTGTTGTCAAGTGTTAGTTTGACAAGAAATCCCAAATTAAGGCTTTTAGAATTTTTGATTTAGTCCTTTATGGAATAAGGCCCATGAGAAGAGGGGAGAGCATGGAAAGTTTGAAAAATTGTGGCTTGGTCCCTTCTAGATATCTAAAATTCTATGGTACAATGCATATCATTTGAAGACCCTCACAGGAGAAGATGTCCAGCTACCCATCAATGAGCAGTATCTCAAGAATTACTTCCAAGCTTGAGCTACTCCAACTCAAAAAAATTTACATACTTAGGTTAGGTTTCTTTCCCGTTGTGTCATTCTCATTTTCTTTTTTGTCTGGGTATAATTTTGGAATGAGTTTCGGTCTCTTCTAGGAAGTGAGTCTAGTTTCCTTTCTTTGATAAATGGTTATCCTCTCAGTGTGATCAAGTTAATTAATTTAGTGGCAAACACTTCTAAATTTCATAGCCTAGCTATCTGTTTGGTCTTGAATATTCCTTATCATGTCTTGAAACCTTGCACTTGACATGAATACATTTAAAGTAATCTAAGGCCTCTTTTGGGGGAAATGTATTATCGAGCATAAGGTGAAAAATATTTACTTACTAATCTAATACCACTGGTATCCTCAACCCTAAGTGCATGCTTCATTTATTGCAAAGAGTTGAAAATTAAAATCAAAGAAAAGTAAGGAAACAAAAGATCAAGAAATGTTCTATGATCAAAGGGATTTGAGTAACTCTACCAAGTCTATGAATGTCTAGTTGGAAATATAGCTATGTTCAAGAGGATGGAAATGATAACCATATTGGGGCTATAGATGTTTGGTTGGTAGCGAGGCTCTATCTAGGTTGCTTTTGTGGTAGGATTACTTATGTAGCCTTGTGCTTGGTAATTCATTTTTCCTCGGTAGGGTACTCCTTCAACATATTAATGAACATTCTTCGCACAAACTTTTGTTTCATGTTTGCTGATAATTTCATGGTCTCTCTCAGATCCTGGTTATGGAAATTTGGGAGTGTTTGTTTCACTAGTATACGGAACCAAAGATTATGGGTTTAGGATTTCTATTTATATCTAAAATTCTATGGGGTATTTCTCTAGCATAGTCATTATTTGTTGTGCCTTGCACACATGCCCCATTGAAAATGAGGACCCCCTTTCCTTTTTGCTTGGTTTGGTTTAGTTTTTATTTTTATGATCACCTTTCACCCCTTTTCTTGTGTTAATTTTGAATTTTGTTCACTTTTGGGATAAGTTTATTATTTTTGTGGGGATTTTCATTTTGTAAGAATTTTCTTTTATGCGGTTTAAACTAGGGAAAATATACTAAGTATATTTTTTAACTTCCCTTAAAATTTTGTTGATAAATTCTTGCAATCACTAAAAATCCATAGTTCTTAAAGTCTACTTGGAGTTTATCTTCATAGAAGGTTGATTTTCCACAAGTTGTTGGTTAGTGGGGATTACACTATGGTTTTTTGGAGTGTGAGTTTCCTAATTTGTCCTAGAACATCCTAATCCCTACACATCTTGAGTCTTGCAAACCCTAACTTTTACAGATCATTCCTCAAAACCCTAACTTTTCACTCTCGATGTGTGTCATGTTGTCGAAGGTGCATTTATTATGTTGAGATTTCAATGGGAAGTATAAATAGGGCCTCACCATTTTTATTTTTCCCACTTTGAGTTTGTGGAGAAATTAAGGGGGTTCCCTTAGCATTTCCCAATCTTGTCTGATAGATTTTAAGTTGTATCCCTACACAGATTTGATCATTTTTCCACTCCTAGTTCAAATATCATTGAATATTGAACCAGGTTTCTTATTATTTTGATGATCCCCTCACAATTGAATTTTAGGTGAGGAGGTTTCAACTGAGTTTGAAAAATCTAGTGTTTGTGAGTTTTGTTTTGTAGGGATCTTACCTATGGATTCCCTAGGTAGCTTTTCAAAACAATAAACTTTAAGGTGCTTTTCCCAAATTTGTTTAAAACTTACAAAAGGAATCCTTGTGAGAATCCCATTTTTTGAAGGCTCACTAGTAAAATTCCTGCAAAGTTTTGATCCTCATACCTCACCAAATATCACATTAGTTGAAGTCTCACAATGAACTGAAGCCCTCATAGATCAAACTCCACACCTAACTAATTTCCATAAATATTTGCTTGCAGAAACAAAATTGTGAATTTCCCAGAGACCAACTCCCAACGATTTAAAACTCAAAAGACTATGGCTCTCCAATACTTGAATGATCATTTTTTTGTAAAATGAATCTAAAATTTTCAATTCAATGTCACTCCATTCATTTGTGGAAAATTCATTGTAAAAATTTGATTTTCTATCTTTTTGCAATGGTTTTAACAACTCTTTGACCCGCCTTGCAAACTTGCATTGTTTGAAAACTTACATTTCTTGAAACCCACAAAGTCTCCAAACCTGTAAAAGTTTAAAACTCACAAATGATCAAAATTTGTTTGATTTTGAGATTTCATTTAGTTGTGGATGATTTTATGCATGTACAAGATGTTTTGATCATAAATATTTATCAATTTTGGGAATGTATATGCATAATTTATGAGAATGGTGGTAGTATTGGTCCTCAAGGTTAGAATTTTTTGATAATCTTAATTACATGTTATCTTTTCCAGATTATATGTAAAAAATGGATAGAGCATAAAAAATGAAGTACAAATTCTATAGTGTTGAAACTACCTCGAAGATTATGGCAACAAGGGATAAGGTCTCTCACACCAACCTCAAGCATGTGGACATAGAATAATTTAAGGAGAGGATCTTCAAAGCTTCATAGATAGATCTAGCATCTAAAATCAAAGAGTGGAATAGCTCAAGAAGCAAGATTCCCACCTTCCTTGATTTGTCTAGAATTAATCATGGGATCTTAAGAGTATTATCACATAGATGAGGGGAAAGTACTTATTGATTTGTCCCCTGCTTCAATTGCAACATTTTGGATCCCATTCTTCTCCCAAATGACCATGCCTAGTCATGAGTATGTAGTCAAAGTTTACGATATGGATCCTAGTGGTTTCCTTCAACTTATCAATGAAAACCAATCCTAGTGGTTTTCTTCATCTTATCAATGATAACTAGATGAAAAAGCTAAGGGAGAGTGTCACCAAGCTACCTAAAACCGTGTATAGGATTGAATTCAATGACGAAATCAATTATTTTCTCACACTCTTTAGTAGATTAAAAGAACTACCCTTTGCATCTATCTTTGAGGAGTGGATTTTATACTATATAGATTAAATCCTCAAGGGAAATGTTAATTATGACTGGGTGAAGATTATAGTGATAGTCTTCATGAGAAGTTTTTTGCGGTGAAGAAATCATCCACCTTCTACATGACCTCTTATGTCATATATCTACTTGTAGGTCCAATTTCAAGTATAGGGGTTTAACTTGCAAGGGAAATGTGGGAACAGGTCCAAATGAATATATTGTATATGAATTATACACATAATTGAAACATCAGAATGCCAGGCATCATTACAAAAGGGTCAATGATGCATTCACCATGCACATTGTTCGGATATTGTAAGGAGATTTGGGGGTGATATTATCTTTCTTTGTCATGGCCCTGATTAAATGATTTGAGTATTAGTTAATCCAATTCCTAAAATTCACATATTTTAGAATTGAAGGCTTATTAGGTGCACCTTATAGGCTGCCTAAATATCCTACAAATAAGATAGTGATTCTTGAACTTACCAGGCATCTATGCACTTGACATTACTTTCCTAATGGGAAGCATAGAGCAAGGATCTCGTGCCCTCTAACATTGGGAAGGGGAAAGTACTTGTGTCCCTCGAAACCCTTGGTAAAACATTCAAATTTGGAGATTCAAATTTTTGCATTTCACTTTCATAGTTGAAGGGACAATTTTGACCCCTTTGATAAGATGAAGAAGCAAGCAGGGAGACAATATGCACATCAGTTGCATATAGAGGACTTTTGGGAAAATTTCTAAAATGATTAAGAGGTATGAAAGAGGAGTTAAATGAGAATGACATTGGAGTACATCCACACTCTACAAATTTTCAAAGTGCCTGACTAACTACAAGAGGATGAGTGGCTCCTTGATGAGGAGTTCAATTTAATAAATAATTATTTTTCATTTTCTATTTTAATTACAACTAAAGTCCTGATTGATAGGTGGATTGAAAAACATCTATAGATTTCAAATAGTATCACATTTTTTTAATCTAAAACATGCATCACAGTCTATGATTCACATAATATAGGATTAAAAAAAGTTGAATATCATGAAGTTTTGACCAAGTTAAGGTGGTCAGACATACAAGTTTTAATATTTTTTAAAAGTTGTAATAAAAAATTCATAATCAATTATTTACTTGGAAAAATATTACAAAAAAATATGCATCACATTGGGACATGAGTCCTCTACTTATATCTAAAATATTATAAAAATTTTTTTATCATTTTATTGTGGTTAGGGTGGTTAGATAGACACCTACTTCTTATTTTTAAATAAACCTAGTAGTTTAGAAACTACATTCAATTTTCTATAAATTCTATTCTTACATATTTTTGAAATAATATAGATAACTTATTCAAATTTTTATGTGAAGTTGCCTAACTTTGATTTTTCTAAATTTTTCGCCACTTAAGGGCTTATTTTTTCCATGATGATTCTGCACATACCCAACAATCAAAACCTTGGGATTATCTTTCTAAAGTTCTCTAAAGATAGATTTCCTTTCAAGAGACAGGGTATTCTATTATTTTATTTGTGTTGTAAATGTGCAAAAAAACTCGTCAAAACTAATATTAATAATTTTTTATACTAAAACCTTCAAAATTAAATGTAATCCCTAAACCTTTAATGTTCAACCCTCCATCATAAACCCTAAACCCTAAACCAAATTCCCTAAACCCTTAACCCTAAACCCTAAACCCAAAACCCAAAACCCAAAACCCTAAAACATAGGCCCTAAACCCTAAACACTAAACCTTAAACTCTAAAACCTAACAGTAATAATTTTTAATACTAAAACTCTAAGAATTAAATTTTAGCCTTGAAACCTCAATATTGAACCATCCATCATAAACCATAAACACTATTTGGTAAACCCTAAAACCTAACATTAACAATTTAACACTAAAACCTAAAAAAAACTCTAAACCCTCCATCATAAACCCTAAACTCTATACCATGAATAATCTAAAGAGAGGGAGAGGGAGACATAGAGAGAGTAAGGGATGAAGGAAGAAGTAGTGAGGACAATGAGTGAGAGGGAGGAAGGTAGAGAGGTGTGTGAGAGAGGGAAGGGGGAGGTAGAGAAGTGAGAAAGAGAGGGTGAGGGAAGGAGGTAGAGAGGTGAGAAAGAGAGGGTGAGGGAAGGAGGTAGAGAGGTGAGAGAGAGGGTAGGAGGTAGATAGGGAAATAAGGTAGAGATATGAGAGAGAGGGGGAGAGATCTAGAGAGATGAGAGAGGGGGAGGGAGGTAAAGATGTGGGAGAGAGAGGGTAGGAGGAAGAGAGGGGAGGGGGGTAGAGATGATAGAGAGAGGGTAGGAGGTCTAGAGAGTGGAAGGGGTAGAGAGGAGAGAGAGGGGAGGAGGTAGAGAGGAGATGGGGTAGATAGGTGAGAGAAGTGAGAGAGAGGAGGAGGGAGGTAGATAGGAGAGAGAAATTGTAGGAGGTAGAGAGAGTGTATAATGCAAAGAGGGGAGGATCTTAGAGAGGTGAGAGAGAGAGGGTAGGATGTAGAGTGGGGAGAGAGGTGAGAGAGAGGGTAGGAGGTAGAGAGGGGAGAGGGTTATAGAGGATAGAGAGGGTAGGATATAGAGAGTAGGAAGTAGAGAGGAGAGGTAGAGAGGTGTGTGTGTGTGTGTGTGTGTGTGTGTGTGTGTGTGTGAAAGAGAGAGATGGTAAGAGGTAAAAAGGGAAGAGGGTATAGATGAGAGAGAAGGGGGGTAGGAAGTAAAAAGAGGAGGGGGGAGGGGGAGAGGGAGAGATAGGGGTAGGAGGTAGAGAGAGGATGGAGGTAGAGAGATGAGAGAGAGATAGGGTAGGAGGTAGAGAAGGGATAGATGTATAGATGTGAAAGAGATGGTAGGAGGTAGAGAGGGTAGGAAGAAGAGAGAGGAGGGAAGTAGAGAAGAGAGAGAGGGGGTATGAGGTAAAGAAGGGAGGGAGGTAGTGAGGTGAGAGATAGAGGGTAGGAGGTAAATTGGGGAGGGAGGTAGAAGAGTCTCACACCTCTCTACCTCCCTCCCTAATTTACATGAAAGCAGGGAAAAGTGGAGCGGTGGTGGTTACACGTGCATGGAATCTAGTAAGACATGCAAGTCACGTGCAAATCCAACACAAAAACAATGTCCATGCATGCTCGATCATTAAGGTCCACTACAAGGTGGTTACATTTGGTTGCATGAAGAATCTCTACTACTAGCTACCATTGAACTAGAGCGGCTTCTCAGCTAGATGTTATGGTGCATTCCCAACTCGTGGTGTCCTCCATAACTTGATGTATTAATTATGTAGTCCAAGGTTAGTATGCACAATAATTGCATATCAATAACCACCCTAAGAAACACTCATTAATTGTGTGAAAATAAATATAGATGACCCACATATTATGCCAAATATCATTAAAGCTAGTAGAGATAGGGTAATGTCAATTGTCAATGGTTTGAGGGAAACATTATGCCAATATCAACACTTAAACATTAAAATCTATGACATCAATTAGAAAATAGACTATAGATTTTACCCAAACTAGACCAAAAACTAGGCTCATCACTCCCCCAACCTAACATTTTGTTGGTCCTCCAGTAGGGGAAGAGTTTCTCTTTTGCTTGGTTAAAGCTTTAAAATTTTCAACTGAGAGTTGTCCAACATTAGTGGTTGTAGTGCATGAGTCAGGATCCCAATAGAATCCTCCCAATCTATAAAATCTATCCCATCTCTGCATTTCTGAAGAAATATCACTCTAGTAAAATCTAAAATTTGGAATAGGCCAGATGAGGATGGGTGGCTGAAAAGTCAAGAGAAGCCAATGTTGTGCCTGGTTTCTTCCAATCTAAATATGTCTCTGAATTCTTTTCAATGCTACAACATAATTGTGGATGGAATGAGGCTCAACCTACTTCAACTCATCAGTCAGACTATTCCATCTCTAGGATAAACATCTCCTCATGGTTTCTTCTTTTGCTATTGTGTTTACCTCATACTCAGTGTAAGTTGCCTCAATCCAAGGCATAATCCTATTTCCATAGCTTGGTCTGAGCAACATTCTATGCCATTCTCTATAAATATCCCTTGGGTTATTTGATTCAACTCTAACATGCAAAGGGATATAAGACTCCAATTGTTTATAAACGTGTTGTTGTCCCCAAGTAATTTCATTTTTCACCAAAGACATGAATGCTCTCAATTAAACATCCCCAACATACAATAGTGGGTTCCATTCATGGTCTTCTGTGACAACATAATTATGTAAATAAAATTCACATAACAAATTCTTCATTTCAAGGGAGGCAATCCTATAAGCATTGAAAATTTTCATGGGGGTATCAATAGAAGGATTCAAACCTGAGGCAAGTATTCACATATTAAAAGGGAGATACTTCTCTTTCAGGAGCAAAGCATAGACCCTCAGGGGTTCTCTACATTCCATAATATTTGGTGCCAAAGCTGCCATATCATCTACTCTCTGCTTCAAGGTAACAATTTCCACATTTTTCTCCTCAAATTCTTCATCCTTTTGAATTTCTTCCTTTAAATTTCATTTTTCCCTTTTCCATTCTTCCTCCCTTCTTTTTATCTTTGTCCAAACATTGAAGATTGTTGCATGTACTGAAAAATCGGGAGGATTATGAATGCCTACCAGTCTTTTGATTGATGATGGCTCCTCATATGGCATTATTTGCATAGACTTGGGTTGTCCAGTTATCTCTAGATGTAAGGGTGTTGTTTCTTCTTCCTTTTACTATAGGGACTCTTGTTCTTATTGTGGCTACAAGAACTCCTGCTCTAGTTCTGGTTGTTGCAGGAATTCATGTTGCAGGTCCTTTTGTTCATGCTGTAGGAAGTTCTAATTTTCCTCCAATTCCTCTGCAATGCTAGCAAGATCAGCTAGTATTATGTTTGCTACTCCCTTAAAAATTCCTTCTTCTTCTTCCTTTTCAACATAATTCTTCTCCATTGGAGCTTCAGGGTCCTCATGTGGGGTCTCATTAGGTTTAGGGATTTTCTGGATAGGCCCGATTGGCCTTGATTTTCTGGTAGGTCCTTCATGTCTTCCTTTGGCTGCAAGAGTAATAGTATCAACTTTCCTCCTTTTTAGACTTGGTACTTTTATTTCCACAGGCTGTGTTTTAGCCTTTCCTTTTCTTATTTCTACCTCCCTCTATTGTGCCCTAGTTTTCACAAGGGTTTCAAGTGGAACTTCATCATCATCAAGATCTAAGGAAGAGATTTCTTTTTCTGAGTGCTCTATTCTAGAAGAAATAATTTCGATGGTCTCCTTTGCTGTAGGAGGATTCATGCTAGATCCAATGCTAGAGGTTGAAGCACTAATAATGGCTTATGTCGTGCTTACCCTCCTTCTAGACCTACGAGATTCAGGTATAGCCCTAGGTGGCAAATGTTCAAATTTGAAAAACTCTTCCTAGAGATAATCTTGATCAACCTTAAAAAATTCTTCCCAATTCATTCCAGAAACATCACACAAAGATTTTTCAACTAGCAATTTAATCAGGCAATGGTGGGAAAAATAATTATCCCTACCTTTCTGGGTCTTGTCACCATGATTGAGAGAAAATTGTACAGCACATTGGGTACATTCATCCTCCTCTTGTTCCTCATGTGGTTCAAAAGCTTGAAGTGGGACGAATGCAAGTTTGACTGGTGGCCCTCACAAGTAATGTATTTGATGACACACATAGCTATCTACTTCCATGGCCCAGGCAGAGACATTCTTTTTGTGCCTTGCTTGTCTATGGTCAATGGGGGATCGTTTGGTTCTATGAATTTAGCCCTAGCTGACTTGGCATCTCTGGAAACAACATAATTTTCACCATCAGAAGGTAACGTTGTAACTTTTTCAATTATTTCCTCTATTTCTACAACTTCTAACCCTTTTACTATGGCTTTTACTTTCGAAAATGTCTGGGAAAATTCAAGGGCAATGCCTTCACCAAAACCATCTAGTTTCAAAAAGTAGTCTATCCATCCACAATTTTGAAATTCAGCTAGGCATTGTGCATCATGTAGTAAAATATGATGCACTGTGGGTTCGTTTCAAACTAACCCACCTCCCATTGTTTACAATCAAACAAATGCTCTGCAACTCCTTTCAATTTTTTTTGCAATTCCCCCTAAATGTGCTTCCTTGCAGTATTTGTGTTGACTATATTTCCTTTCTTTTGTTTTGTCTTCTTGATTGCAACTCAAGATTAGGATAGGGAAATAATAGCAAGAAAAGAAGTGATAGAGGGAAATTATGATAGGAAAAGTTGGGTATGTGTAGGATCATCATGGAAAAAATAGGCCCTTAAGTGGCAAAAAATTTAGAAAAATCAAAGTTAGGCAACTTGACATAAAAATTTGAATAAGTTATATATATTATTTGAAAAATATGTAAGAATAGAATCTATAGAAAATTGAATGTAGTTTCTAAACTACTAGGTTTATTTTATTTATTTTAAATCTATTTGGTGAAAATTTGAAATTTCAATGTAGTGGTACTTAAATTTCAGCTAAAAAATAAGAAGTAGGTGTTTGTGTGATGCATATTTTTTGTAATTTTTTTCTAAGTAAATAATTAAATATGAATTTTTATTATAACTTTAAAAAATATAAAACTTCGTATGTCACAATCTTAACTTTATCAAAATTCATGAAATTAAATTTTTATTTTTTTAATCCTATAGTATGCGAAGCACAAAATGTGATGCATTTTTTTGATTCAAAAAATGTGATACCATTTGAAAGCTATGATGTTTTTCAATCAGCCTATCAATCAGGACTTTAGTCGTAATTTCAATAGAAAATGAATAATAATTACTTATTAAATTCAAAGTAAAGCATAATTTATATTGATGGAAAGCTGAGAATCTCCTTTAAACACTCTTTTCATTTCATCAATTTTGAGTAAAAAAATAGTTGTCAGCCACATACCCATCATATTGCCACTTTTTGGCCCATCATGATCCTGCACATACCCAGTTGGCAGCTGCAATTACTATCATTTCACTCATGCAATCAACTCATTTTAAAATTATGACATAGCCTAATATGGTTTGACACATGGACAATAAAATATTTGTATCCTTTTTGTTTCCCTCCCCCCAACCTAAATTTGGACATGTGTCCACACATGTGAGATGGGAGGGACAATTGACAAGCAATAATGGCATTTATGTTCAAATACCTATGCTAATGTACAACGATTAAATGAATATACTTAAAAGATGATTAAAGATAGCAGTTAGTGCACACATACCTAAATGTGTGGAAGATTTAAGTTTCAATGATCGTGGATAAGTAACGCTTGCCTTGCTGGAAAATGGATTGAGCAATGAATGAAGATGGGGTGGAATGGAATGAGGTGATGGAAGAGAGAGAAAGGTGGTATGGATGGGTGGATGGGTGGATGATGGAGAACTGGACTTCCACATAAGTGAAAGTATTTATTATGAAAAGTACCCACCTCAATTGGGTTGAAGGAGGGACACTAGGTCCACTGCCTTCGACTGTAGGAAGCTCTGAGTGCTAGGTGAATTGTTGCAAGAATTATTCTTTAGAAGCCGACTTATGATATAACTTGAGGCGATGACTGTTGACAAGTAATTTGAACCTGACAAGGTCAATGGTGGTAAGTTGGACGACTCCATTGGGAAAGACCTCAACAATCACGTAGGGTCCTAGCCATCTTGTCTGCAATTTTCCTACATTGTCCTCGTATCTAGAATCATAGAGAAAGGCCCAATCTCCTGGTTGGAACTTATTTTCTTTGATAAATCTATCATGCCACTTGATTCTCTAGTTCTACACTACTTTAGTATGCTACGGGGCTACTCTCCTTATTTCATCCAAAACATTTAGTGACATGATTCTTTCTCTCTATGCCTTAGAAATTTCCATCCCTAAATCCACTATAGTTCATAGAGTTTTGTGTTCAAATTTGATTGGCATCATAGCAGTCTTTCCATATAGCAACTCAAATGGGGTGAAGCCTGTAGTTGTTTTCCATGTTTTCCTATAGGCCCAAATAGCTTTGAGTAATCTTTTCGCCCAATAATAGCTACCATTTTGGTCAAAATAGCTTTAATTTTTTGATTTGTCACCTCAAATTGGCCATTAGCCTAGGGGTGATAAGGAGTAGACTTTTTGTGACTGATGTTATACTTATTCACCAATGCTGCAACAAGAGTTGATGTGAATTTTTGCCCTTAATTAGTCACTATTTCTCATGGGACTACATATCTTGTGAAAATATCCTCATAAAGAAACTCTACAACTTTGTTATCCTTTGCATGCTTCATGGCCTTGACTTCTACCCATTTTGTTACATAATTAGTGCATACTAGTACATAAGACTTACCATTGGATAGAGGGTCAATTGGTCCCACAAAATCTAATCCCCATTTTTCAAAAGGAGTGATCACTATCTGAGGGAACAATGAAATCTCATCAGATTTGGTTGGTTTTCCCATTCTTTGACATCTATCACATTTTCTGGTATACCTTCTTTCATCTCTATGGAGTGTTGGCTAGTAGTACCTTGTGTTCAAGATCTTCATTGTTGTCCTTTTGGTTGCAAAAGTGTCCTCCATATGGTTCATTATGACATGCATGCAAAATTTCATAAGTATCATCTTCTCTCACACATCTTCTCATGACATGGTCAGGTCTAGTGTAAAACAAATATCCAACAATCCAAGAGAAAAGAAAACATCTTCTCTCACACATCTTCTCTTTTTGGGAGAAATGAGAAGGAACTCTACCTGTGACCAAGTAGTTGGCTATGTCAGCAGACAAGGGTATTTGTACACTAAGGGAGAATAGATGTTCATTAGGAAAAGAGTCATCTATGTGCTGGTTGTCTTCTGATGTAGTTAGCCTTGAAATAAAAACTACAACAACAATAGCTCTTTCTAACTTATCTACAATAGTTATATCAAACTCATGTATCAATAATAACCATCTTTCCAATCTCCCTATGATCAAAGGTTTATTCATGAGATATATAATGGTTGCATGATCACTATGCACAAAGATTTGGTAGCCTGTTATGTAATGTCTGAATTTTTTTAGTCCATAAACTACAGCCAACATTTCCTTCTTTGTCATAGTATTTAATTGAATTCAAATCTTTGCAATTTTTTGCTGACAAAGTATATAGCATTTTCAACAACTCCCTCTTTTTTCCCTAAGAATACCCCTATGGCATAATCTAATGCATCATTGTGAATGTGGAAAGGAAGCTCCCAATTGGGTCCCTTAAGTATAGGAGCATTTTTCAAAGTTGTCTTCAAAGTAGAAAATGCCTTGTCACAAGCTTCAGTCCACTAAAATTCGGCATCCTTAGTGAGAACACTATACAATGGTGTTGCTACCTTACTAAAGTCTTTGATAAATTTCCTATAATATCCTACATGACCCAAGAAACTTCTTTATCCTTCTATTTTGTAGGTGTAGGTAGATTTGTGATTACCTCTATTTTTGCAGGATCTACTTGAATTCCCTTATGGGAGATGTAGTGGCCAAGAACTACACCTTCTTGCATCATCATAAAGCATTTTTCACTATTTAAGGACAAGTTTTTATCCTCACATATTTGTAGGACCCTTTTGAGATTCTCCAATGCTTGATCAAAGTCATCCATATAAATCTCCATGCAATCATGAGAAATGTCTGAAAATATACCAATCGCTGCCCTTCTGAAGGTTGCAAGTGCATTGCAGAAGCCGAATGGGAGTACCGAATAGGCATAGGTCCCCCATGGACAAGTGAATGTGGTCTTCTCTTGGTCTTCTAGTGCAATTTGGATATAGTCCTAGCTACTGAATCCATCTAGAAAAGAGAAGTATTGCTTTCCTACAAGTGTATCTAGAACTTGATCAATGAAAGGTAAAGGAAAGTGATCTTTCTTGGTGGTGGAATTAAGTTCTTTGTAATCAACACAAACTTGCCACTTCCTCCTTTCTTGGGAAAAATCATCGATGGAGACACCCACTGACTATCTGAAATGGGATAGATAAATCCTACATCTAGCAATTTCTATAGTTCTTTCACAATTTCTCTCAGTATAAGATTAATCCTCCTTTGTGGCTATCTTACTAGAGTACAATCATTTCTGATATAAATTCTATGGGTACAAATTTTAGGATCCAGTCCCGTCATGTCATGATAATCCCATGCAAATGCATGTTGATGCGCTCTTAATAGATTTTCCAACAATAGTTGTGTTTCACTCAATTTATTATTAACATTCAAATATTTTCCTTTTGACACCTATATTTGTGTAGTTAATTCTACCATGGCTGCTTCATTAACACATGGTACCTTTAGTTCACATGGAAGAAATGTATGGGATGCACCTATTGTTGTAGGAAGTCTATCTATAGGAACGTCTACAAGAACAATGGCTATAGGAAGAACTGGAAAAAGTGTGCTGACTGAAGTAGAAGATGATGTGTCCTTTACTCCATAATTATTTTGAATGATGTTAAATAACACCTCATCCTCATCTTGGAGATGCATGAAAGAGCTTCTACCTAGCATCATAAGCTGCACCGCAAAATTAACTTCTTCGGCCTCTTCACCAACTTGTGGCCATACATAATCTTCTTCATGAGATGGTTGAGTAAGTGGATAAAGAATAAAAATTTTATTACTCCTTTTATCTAAAATGGTCATGTCACTTGACCGACATCCAATGTAGGCATCTACAGTTTCCAACCAAGGTCTTCCAAGGTTAATGGGATACCCACATAGTGTGGGCTTAGGAGAAAGAATCATAAAATTTGTTGGATATTCCGAGGAGTCTAGCACTACCACAAGATCCTCCACTACACCATCAAGCTTAATAGTAGAGCTATCTGCAACCTATAGGATAGTAGGAGATCTCATGCTTGCAATATTTAGTTGTTGCAGGATTTCTTTAGTCATTACATTGATTACTACCCCTAAATCAATTAGAGCATTCTTCACTTGAATCCCATTTACGACAACTGCTACCACAGGATTTCCTGGGTCATTATACTTAGAAATAGTCACTTTCCCCAACATGATATCAGCTAGCTGACCCACCACATGAACTATAGTTGGGTCTTTCTTCTTCCTTCCTAGCTTCTTAAGACAAGCTTCCCTAATGAATTTATCATAGATTGGAACATCTTTTATGGCCTGAAACAAGGGTATTCAAATGCATATATGCTTTAGTTGATCGAGGTCATGTCAAAAGTAGTATCCTCCTTTTTTTCCTTCTTCTTGGAAACTTCCAATCTCTGAGGGAATGGTGGTTCTTGCTCAGTTCGTTTGGCTTGGACTAGTTCAAGAATTTTAGGTGCATTTGGTTGAATAGGATCATTCAGAGGCTCCTCCTCCTCTTCCAGTGAAAGCTCAGTAACGATGGGCTTGGAAGGGGTTGGTAGCTTGGTTCTTGAATGCAAATGGATATCACTTACACTCACAAAATATGCAGGAAATTGATTTGAATCAAAAAAATATATAGGATGCTATTGTGGCTTATTATTAGGATTGGGTATGGGCTGAGTTGGTTTAGGTGCATTAGGATTTGGGTTAGCGGGTGGATGAATTATAGAAGGTTGTTGGGGTTGAGAAGGTGGCTGGATGTAGGTGGTATTTTGGGTAGGCCATTGCTTCCCTCCTCTCCATTGATTTGTTTGCTACCAATTTCTTGGAGGTGGTTGTTAGTGCCCTTGAAATTGCTACCAATTCCCCTAAGGTTGTTGCCACTGAGGTGGAGGACTCTGATGGCTAGGAAAAGCATTTGGAAGGTTACTCCAAGGTTGTTGTGGATATCCTCCATAACTGGGTGGATATGGGGGCTACCATTGGTTTCCAGATGAATAAGAGTTAAAATATGGTCTAGCATAGGATAGTGGATTTGGTGGCATACCTATTGTGCCCTCAGCACACACACCCCGTTTGGGATGAGGAACCTCTTTTCTTTCACCTTGCCATGTCATTTTTGTCACTGCCTCATTTTTTCTGCCCCGTTTTGGTGTCCTAAGTGGTCAGCGTGCCTCTAAAGTCTCATGTTGAGTTGGCCGAATTTCATCCCCTCCAATTTTGGTGTCCTGATACCTTACAGAACCTCCTTGGTAGTTTTCCTTTGCCAATGGCCTTAGGTCCTGGCAAGCCTGCCCCACCAGGTTTCCGTAGCTAGGTTTCGCCTAGGTGTTCATTGTTCCCAAATGGAAGAAGGCTTCCGCCTTCCTTAACCCCAGAGCTCAAATCCCTCTTTGTCATAAGTAGAACTTGTGGAAAATTCTAGCCACCTTCATCCCTGCCGAGCCTGCTTCATCGGACTTCCAAGCTCAGAATTCCGCTTTGACCTCACCATTCTCTATGGCCAACTACTGACGAAACACCACTCATTGGGCCCTAAGCTCCCCTTCACCGACAATTTGCAAAATCAAGTTTCAAGCAGTTGCAGCATTGCATCTTTCCGACCCCCAAGCCCTGGACCTCTCGCCACCGACCGAATTTTAAACTACACCCACTTGAATGGTCATTCATACAAACATTAAATGCATTTGAGGGTATAAATAAAGGGGATGACTTTCCATTTTCATTTGTCAAGTCTAGAGATCAAAGTGAATTCCAAAGGAGTTCACTGCCTTCGTCGATCACCACTCTCGTGCCTGTCGCCTTCATCCGCCGATCCTTAGTGGATTTTGCAAACTCCTTCATCAAGTTTCTGAGGTAGGCTTTTCATCCACCCTCCTGAGAGATTTTTTCATAATTTTGCACCTAAAATGATGAATAACGTGATTTTAAAATGCTTCAATTAGCTAAAACTTGATAAAACACACAAAACCCACATTTTGTAAATCTAAAAAACCTTCAAATTGGCCTCCTTTGATCGATCCAAAACTTTCCTTCACCGCCACCATTCTTCATATAGGAAATTTGAGCCCACTGGGCCTAGGCCCTTCTGCTGCCAGTGAAATTTATCAAAATTAACCTCTTTTTTCAAAATGGCCACATCCTCTCTTGGGCCCGTCACCCCGGACCTCTTTCGGCAGTTCTCCGTGAAAATTTTCCAAACTAAAAATGATGAAACCTAGCCTCTGTTTTTACTTCTCGGGCCTAAAACTCTAGACTTCCATGTTTGAAACTCCATGAAGTTTTCACTGATTCCAAATGGCAGAGTGATCCCATCCGCCTGAGCTCCGGGACCTGGTTTGCTTCTCGTCGTTTGGCAATAAGCTCTTAAACGAACCAATCTATCAGCTCGCTAGGTCTCGGTCCCCATAATTTCTGTCGTGGACTTCCATGGGAACTTTTCCATTTCAAAATAGCCAACCACTAATGCCCTCCCACTTCCCGAGTCCCGACCTACCTTTTTCCGTGAAGATAAAAAAAATAAAACTTTGGCGTCCTTGCACTCGTCGGGCTCCGCCATCCAGGATTTCATCCCGCCTTTGCTGGTCTAGAAGGGGAAAAGTGTGCCTGCCTTTCTGACCTTTGGGCTCCACCCTTCTAATTCACCGAGTGAAAACTTAGCGAAGATAGTTGCTGGCCAAACACTCCTTTGGGTTTGGTCCATCGGGCCACTCCATCCGAGTTTCCATTTCTGAATTTTTGTTCCAAAATGGCGAGACATCGATGACTTTCTGCCCCTCTGGTCCTGAACTACCTACCATCCTTTAGCCTTCCAAGTCTTGGACCCCAAAGTTCTGACCCTAGAACTCCATCTCCCTTAGGCTGTTGGACACAACAAACTGCAGATAGCTACCCTAGCCTGAACTTTTGAGATCCCCAAAAGTGACCTAAATGACCTCAAATTTGAAAACTAACCTCGACCCACATGCTCAAATTTAGCCCTCTTCGACATAAGCCTTTCAAACCATCAAAATGTGGGGATGGGAGAAACCACCTAGATGACCTCGGCCTATTTTCCCCTTTCAAAACAATATTACTGCAAGGGAATTCTGCCCCTCTGAGCTTGGATTATTCGAGACCCCTTAAAAGTAAGTAATGACATCTAAAAGGAAAAGATTTAAGTTTATTAGTCATATGATATCTACGGAATTTTGGCTAACGATAATGTTTTCAAAAGGTTGTACTCATTGTGTCCATGCTTGTAGGATATATGGAATTGGGTGCAGGGCCCTTGGGGGGAACTGCAAAGAAGGACAAAAGAAAGAAATCAGGAAAGACTCCCCATGGGAAGGAGGATAAAGACCAAATGAAATTCTAGTTCTAAGGTGAATCTCTGTGGTCAAAGATTGTCACAAACTGGAAATAAATCACAAACACCAACATCAGCCATGTTGATATTGATGAATTTAAACGAAGGGTCAGAATTGACCCAAAGATTGACAATGCCAGATTAATCAGGTAGAGTGGAATCACAAAAGTTGCAGGCTTCCCCCCATCTTTCATTTTCCCTGAGCTAGTCATGGCCTATCAGCAGGTCTACCAACCTAAGACAAGGACCATCATTGATAGAGATGGGAATATTCTAGCTAACATGTAAGTCGAGGGAATCATGAAAACTTTTCACATTCCCACCTTTGAGGAAATGGAAGTGCCCATTGTTGGAACTGTAAATTTTTGGGAATTTTCACAAGTTTTCCATAACTCTAAGTTTCCATAGGAGTCCTTTTCATAAACACATGGGTCTATTTTCATTTCATTCTACCCACATTTTTTCCCATAAAATCATTTGTGTCTAAATTTTGCACTTTCTTGTTCCTATGGGAATGTGATGGTCAAGGGTTTCCTGATTCATATTGTATTTCTACTTGTATGAGTTTGTGTTGCCTATCGACAAGACTCATTTGATATCACATCGATTGAAGTTTACATACACGCGGCATTCGGTAGGACTTTGTCACTGTCTCAATGATTATCATATCGATGAGAGTGTTATCTTCAGGCTGAGGTCTCAATGATTACTTCTTGTCTTACCGACCGACAGTAGAGAAGGCATATCGGTGAAGGAAATCATCTTCAGAAGGATGTCATAGCAATCTCTATATGTCTTACCAACTTATGCAAATGTTCACTTCGGCCAAATGGGTTGTTTTTGGTGTGAGGTTATAACGATATCTTATTGTCTCGCCAACCAGTGGTAGAAGAATTGACTTATCGGCAAGAGTTAAAGGGCTTCGGTGAAATCTCATAGTGATCTCATCATGTCTTACCAACTTGACACAAAAAGGTTATATCGATATGAATTACTAACATTCAGAAAGAGGTCTTAGCGACTTCGTTGTGTCTCACCGATAAAAGGCAAAGGATCTATGTCGGTGAGAAAATCAATTTGTCTTGGCGAAGGTGAATAAAATAGAAGGAACTTCTCTGTAAGACTTATGTGTTTTCGGAGTAAGGTCTCGGTGAGTGACCTCCGGTCTCACCAATGAAATACAAAGAGGACTCTATCGATATGAAATTAATGTTGTCTTGGCGAATAGGTGTGAGCTCAGGGCTCTCAGTATAACAAGGAGAATTCTATATAATGTCTCCCTGACATTGATATGTCTTGCTGATACACAAGATGAAAGGAACATCTCAAGGAAACATGAAGTGATCTATATAGGGTCTCCCCGATAATAGTAAGTCACAACGAAGTGGGTGATGCAAAGGCATGTCTCGGCGAGAAAAAAATTATGTCACGGTGACCAATATGTATCAAGTGGGCTTTCAGTAAAACAAAAGGTATTCTATATAAGGTCTTCTCGACATTATAGAGCTACAACGAAGCAAATGGGACTTGGGGGATGTTTCGGTGAGAAAATTCTTATGTCTTAGCAACTGGGAAAACATTAAGGGCTCTCAGTGAAACATGATGTGATCGACATGATATCTCTCCGATAGTGGAAAGTCTCGGCTAAAGCGAATAGAAGCAAGGGACGACATACGATATTGTTTCCTTGGGCATACTTGCTGACTTGTCTCGGTGAATGATTAATTAAAACTCATATACTGTGGCCGACATGTGAAATTCTAAAATACTGTTGTAGGCCAACATGAAATGTATCTGAATGCTATAGTTGGCTGACATGAATTTGGAAGCAATATGTTTCCTAAGGCTAGTGTATAAATATACACTCCCAAATGTAATATCATATCAGATCTTAGATAGAGACAGTAGATTAGAGATGGATACGGTAGAGTAGAATTCTCTTATCAGAGACTATGGTGCATGTTGTCAAATGGCGATTTCAATGAAAGTTAGTTAGTGCGGCATGTTATTTCTAGTGTCAATTGTCTGTTGAGTTTATTGAAAAGTATTGCTAGGCTGTCTTCAAGTTGATTCTTTTTGGTTGTTTAAATTGATATACCAAGTTTATTTTTAGTTTATCAGTGCACATTCACTGTATCTATGTGATTAATTAACTGGTTCTCTCAAGAAGAGATTAAATCCTTTTGGTTGATCACAATAATCAGGAAGATTCATCTGGATTATTAAAGTAGAGCTTAGTAGTCATAATCTTGCATGTTTATACAAGTTATAAACAAATCATATGCTGACAATTTGAGTTTCTACCAGAATAAGTTGCCCCCTTCTATTTCATTCGACTCCGCATACCCAATAAGCAATTGGTATTTGCAATTTCATCATTAAGATTCATTCATTCGGTTTCTTTATATCTGTTAATTGAGTATTTTAGGATTTAGATTAGAAGATTGCTATTGTTATCAAGTTGATTTCATTTTTTCACTCCCATCTACCATTGTGGAAAAATCATTGCAAGAAGGTTAATCATAAGTTAAGTCTACTTCATTCAGAAAGGTACACCCGCCTAGGTCTAGCAGCACCTGAAGCGTAGAAGGTTGAAAGCTTTTGACCTTTTTTGTTACCCTAAAGCGTGTCAAGAGATTGGAAGCCTCTTGAGGCATTCCACCTACATTTTTGAGAGCTAACAAATTGGTGACTCCATTGGGGATTACATCAAAAAATTCAGTTGAAGACCATCATATAGAGTCAGTGAAGAAAAGGTTGTAATTTGAGAAGATTCAGAAAGAGTGATTTCGCTGGGAAGAAGATCAAAAGAATCATTTTTCCTACTTTTGGAAAAGTAGGTAGCGACTCTGAAAAAACTTGATGAAGAATGGAATTTGTGTATGGAACGAATGAGTACACAAATGCAGGCAAGCATTGGATTCCTCAAATGCCTGATAGTACAATTGGAAATTTTCACAATGCATATCATACACAACAGAATATATACTCACCATAGCCACCTCATGGTTTGCAGTTTATGCCATAGTACCAGCATCAGTACCCACCTGGTGCCCCCTCTCATCAATACACAACAACGATCAGACAGTTTGATTTGGCAGGGATTCAATTATCCCCTTATCCAATGGATGGCAGTTGGAGAAGTCTTGTTCCAAATTTTACAGGGAGTAATGCAATTACTGCTGAAGAGCATTTAAGAAGTTTCAATCCTTTCATCCAAGATTTGGATGTGTCATATGAAGATTTACACATGAGGCTATTCATGATATCACTTATTGAAGACGCTAGGGATTGGTTCAATAGTCTACCAGCAATCTCTATTGATTCTCTCCAATGGTTTCAGGATCAATTCCTTGAGCAATATAGGAATCCAAGTGTACTAGATGCTAGTCTTCATGAATTAATACGGATTCAGAAAGATCAAAATGACACAATTTATGATTTTAATCTGAGATTCAATAAATTGCAAAATAAAATACCTCCTAGATCAAAGTTGCTAGATTCTATAGCACTGAGTGTTTATTTGAATGCGTTTGATCCTAAAATAGGGTATGAATTAAGGAATAGATTCCTGAGAGATTTGGCTGAGGCTCAGAAGATGGCACAGATAATTGAAAAAAATAGGAGGGCTACAGGGGTAACTGATAAAAGAAACAATCCTAAGGTTCCTCAGCAAAGCAGCAATTATCAGTACAAACAGGAGAATACTTACAGGAATGAAAGGCCGAGGTTGCATGACATGCCTTATAATACAGGCTAGAAGGATAGAAAACCTATAACAGCTAGGCCTAGAAACAAAGACGCTCCTCATCCATTGAGCAAGAGGGGAACCTACATGGTAAGTAACAATTACTTCTATGAATTTTGTGATGAGCCAAATTCCCCAAATCATTTTGTTGTAGCCCAAAGAATGCAAGAGGAGGGAATGTTGATAGGAAACAATAGAGAAGATCATATATTATATTTGACTTCAAACACTTTTCATCATGTTGTGGAGAGGTACTCATCTTCAGAGGAAGAAGGTTATCAACACGATGTTTCAAATCAAAAATACAATGTTCATATGCCTCAACAACTTCTTTTAGACTATGAAGAAGATTATACAGAGGCACATTCGGTTGAGGTGCCTACTCGATGCTGTGTGAAGAGATTCACCAAAGAGGACATAGAAAGACTAACTGTTGCTGCAGTTGAGGAAGCAAAGAGTAAACACTGGCTGAGAAATAGGACAATAAATGAGAATGAAGGTGTCCCTAGAAGAATCTTTGCAAAGGATCAGAAGGCGACACAAGGGACTGAGAAGAAAGAAAAAAGTAGACAAGATAATAAAAGTGAACAGAAGCCTATCCAAATGGAGGAAGTTAAAGAGCTACACAAAGAGATGCAAGAAATTGATCAGAAGGAAGAGAACAAAGGAGAAACATTGGAGCAGAAGAAAAGGATTAAGGCAGAGGGCTCCTCTTTTAACTTCATTCAAATGTTATCCTAGGGAATAAGGTATGAGAACACTATAAATGTTGAATCCAATAGTTTTATTTCTGATGAGTGTAGAGAAATTGATCAGATGATGCAACCGGTAGAAGATGAGATATGTGCAAGTCAGTATGATTCTTGTGATAGCTTGCATGATGAAGATGATGGTACAAGATATCTCTCTTGCATAACAGATTGTGACAGGGAAAGTAGTGTGTGTTATGAGGAATCCAGTGAATATTCAGATTCTGATGATGAACTAGAGGATTTTGATCTGCAATCAGGAGTTTCTTGTACCTGTTATGAAGATATAGTTGATGAAAAAGAGGTTTGTACATTTGATAATAGTTTCTGAACTTTTTCAAACCCATTGTATGATGAAGTTTTAAAAGATGATTAGATGATATTTTGTGGAGGTATGCCCATGAATGAGTTTCAAGTATTTTCAAACTTACTTTATGATAAAGAGGAGATATTTTCAGATAAACAAAGTGACGTGTCAAATTATGGAACAAATGACTGTGTTGGTGATGTTTCTAATTTTTCATTCTCTAATGATCTTGGAATTCTCTTTGATGATGATAAAAATGAAAAATACAACTGTAGTGATGAAAATGTTGAGACTTGTTCACTCAGCAGTGAGTAAATTTCAGATTTGTTAGCTCCTGAATGCCAGGGATGTGCACATGAGGGTGATCTTGAAGATTTGTGTCCAAATTACATCTGTTTTGACAGTGAAAGATCTTTGTGTAAAGAATTTTATGACTCCCAGTGCCTTTCTTGGAATGATGGTGAAACCTTCGGTGTTGATCAAAAGTCTGTGTCCATTCAGGATGAGGTATGTCATTTTGAAATTCCTAGCTCATATGGAGAAGATGTTTATTTGCATACCAAGGATGATAGAATTCCAACTTTGATTGGTTCATATATGCTAGATACTGGAGATATGAGTTATAATTTAATATTATCTCCAAATGATGATTTGGAAGAGGTGCAAAAGGTTTCAGATTTGTGTGTTTCAGATAGTGTTGATATAATGGAACTTTTTGTTTTTCAAGAGAAGCACTCTGATGGTAAATTTTTGGTACAGATGGGAGAATGTTTCATAATGCATAACTGTGAGAAAGATAATGAGGAATTTTGCATTGAGTATGCATATATTTTGTATGTTGAAGATAATAGAGTTTTGTTTGATGATGGAGAATATAAACTGCTGAATACTGTAGGGAACTTGGTCCAAGCTGAGCATGATGGTTCTCTAAAAAATTGCAATAATAGTGATAGGAAAGATTGCATGAATGTCTTCAAGAAGAATCTGATGAACTCGAGACAAAAATAGGTATTTGACAGGGGAAAGTATGGTTTGAGTTTCAGATTGTAACAGCTCAGAACAGGCGAAGTTGAAACACAGAGGATTAAGGGTTACTAGTGCATGGACAACTCTTGCTTGTCCTCTTTAAAATTATTTTCCATGCACAGTAGTTTAGGGTTTTGGTTCACTTCCATTTTGCATTCACTTTCCATTCGTTTCCATTTCCATTCTACTCACTACTTCTTGTCCATTTCCTTTTTGCTCGTTTTGTGTTTGGTCTGGTCTACTCACCAAAAGATTTTGGATCCTTGCAATGATCTGACTATCATTCATCCTCAGATGGAGCCAATATTGGAACTGTAAATTTTTGGGCATCTTCACAAGTTTTCCATAACTCTAAGTTTCCATAGGAGACCTTTTCATAAACACATGGATCTATTTTCATTTCATTTTGCCCACATTTTTTCCCATAAAATCATTTGTGTCTGAATTTTGCACTTTCTTGTTCCTATCGGCATGTGATGGTCAAGGGTTTCCCAATTCATATTGTATTTCTGCTTGTATGAGTCTATGTTACCTATTGGAAAGACTCATTTGATGTCACAGTGATTGAAGTTTACATACAGGCAGCATTCGGCAAGACTTTGTCATTGTCTCAGCGATTATCATATTAGTGAGAATGTTATCTTCGGGCTGAGGTCTTAGCGATTACTTCTTGTCTTACCAACCGATAGTAGAGAAGGCATATCGGTGAAGGAAATCATCTTCGGAAGGATGTCATAGCTATCTCTATATGTCTTACCAACTTATGAAAATGTTCACTTTAGCCAAACAGGTTATTTTTTGGTGTGATGTTATAACGATATCTTATTGTCTTGCCGACCAACGGTAGAAGAATTGACTTATCAGAAAGAGTTAAAGGGCTTCAGTGAAATATCATAGCAATCTCGTCATGTCTTACTGACTTGACACAAAAAGGTTATATTGATATGACTTACTGACATTCAGAAAGATGTCTTACTGACTTCCCTGGGTCTCACCGATAAAAAGCAAAGGATCTTTGTCGGTGAGAAAATCAATTTGTCTCGGCGAAGGTGAATAAAATAGAAGGAACTACTCGGTAAGACTTATGTGTTTTCGAAGTAAGGTCTTAGTGAGTGACCTCTAGTCTCACCGATGAAATACAAAGAGGACTCTGTCGGTATGAAATTAATGTTGTCTTGGCGAACAAGTGTGAGCTCGAGGCTCTCAGTATAACAAGGAGAATTCTATATAATGTCTCCCCGACATTGATATGTCTTGCCGATACACAAGATGAAAGGAACATCTCAGGGAAACATGAAGCGATCTATATAGGGTCTCCCTGATAACAGTAAGTCACAGCGAAGCGGGTGATGCAAAGGCACGTCTCGGCAAGAAAAAACTTATGTCACGGTGACCAATATGTCTTCCCGATATTATAGAGCTACAACGAAGCAAATGGGAATTGGGGGATGTTTCAGTGAGAAACTTCTTATGTCTTGGCGACTAGGAAAATATTAAGGGCTCTCGGTGAAACATGATGTGATTGACATGATATCTCTCTGACAGTGGAAAGTCTTGGTGAAAGCGAATAGAACCAAGGGACGACAGATGATATTACAGAGCTACAATGAAGCAAATGGGAATTGGGGGATGTTTCAGTGAGAAACTTCTTATGTCTTGGAAACTGGGAAAATATTAAGGGCTCTATATAAGGTGAAACATGATGTGTATTCTATATAAGGTCTTCTCGATATTACAGAGCTACAACGAAGCAAATGGGAATTGGGGGATGTTTCAGTGAGAAACTTCTTATGTCTTGGCGACTGGGAAAATATTAAGGGCTCTCGGTGAAACATGATGTGATCGACATGATATCTCTCTGACAGTGGAAAGTCTTGGTGAAAGCGAATAGAACCAAGGGACGACAAACGATATTGTTGCCTCCGGCATACTTGCTGACTTGTCTTGATGAATGACTAATTAAAACTCATATATTGTGGCTGACATGTGAAATTCTAAAATACTGTTGCAGGCCGACATGAAATGTATCTGAATGCTATAGTTGGTTGACATGAATTTGGAAGCAATACGTTTCCTAAGGCTAGTGTATAAATATGCACTCCCAAATGTAATATCATATCAGATCTTAGATAGAGACAGTAGATTAGAGATGGATACAGTAGAGTAGAATTTTCTTATCAGAGACTATGGTGCATGTTTTCAAATCATGATTTCAATGAAAGTCAGTTAGTGCGGCAGGGTATTTCTGGTGCCAATTGTCTGTTGAGTTTATTGAAAAGTATTCCTAGGCTATCTCCAAGTTGATTCTTTCTGGGTGTTTAAATTGATATAACAAATTTATTTTCAATTTATCAGTGCACATTCGCTGTATCTGTGTGATTAATTAACTGGTTCTCTCAAGAAGAGATTAAATCCTTTTAGTTGATCATAGTAATCATGAAGATTCATCTGGATTATTAAAGTAGAGCTTAGTAGTCATAATCTTTCATGTTTATACAAGTTATAAACAAATCATATGCGAAAAATTTGATTTTCTTCTAGAATAAGTTGCCCCCTTCTATTTCATTCAACTCTGCATACCTAATAAGGTACTGGTCTCTGCAATTTCATCATTAAGATTCATTCATTTGGTTTCTTTATATCTGTTAATTGAGTATTTTAGGATTTAGATCAGAAGATTGCTATTGTTATCAAGTTGATTTCATTTGTTCACTCCCATCTGCCATTGTGGACAAATCATTGCAAGAAGGTTAATCATAAGTTAAGTCTGCTTCATTTAGAAAGGTACACCTGCCTAGGTCTAGCAGCACCTGAAGCGTAGAAGGTTGAAAGCTTTTGACCTTGTCTGTTACCGTAAAGTGTGTCAAGAGATTGGCAGCCTCTTGAGGCATTCCGCCTACATTTTTGAGAGCTAACACCCACAATGGAGGAGGGAAAGGCAACTTGGGATGAGGACCCAATGGGTTGCAAAAGGTTGATAAACCAATTTTGGCTCAAGGATAAAATTGGCAGTTTTGCAAAGGTCCCTCAAGAACTCTTTCGCAGTGATTTCCATGAAGATTATCATGAATTAGTGACCATGCTGAGCCGGGTAATGGGCCTCCCTTCTGCTGCATTTTTTCAGGAATGGATGGTGTACTTTGTTGAGAAAATCCTCCATGGGGACAAGGATCTCACCACGAAAGCCTCATTCTACTGGGGAGGCATCATTAGCAACTACTTCCATGAGTAGTTTATGAACGTAAGAAAGAGCTCCAAATTCTACATGAACTCCTATATGGTCTATTCATTGGTGGAGCAAAGGCAGTATAGCAGACTATTTGTGGTGCCTGAAGAGGAGCCAGGCTAGAAGCTGAAAGCCTTTGACTGATATCCCTAGCTTCAATTCAGAAACTTTAAGAAGGAATACTGTAGGGTCAATGATGCCTTCATTGTTCACATCATCCAATTACTTGGAGGGGATTTTGAGAGGAGAGTCTTTCACAGCGTGTGGGTGTTCCTAAAATAGTATGCCTTCCTATTTATTCAATTCCCCAAGTTCACCTACATTCATACCTAAGGTTTCATTGAGAGGCCAAACAAACTGCCCTGGTACCCCAATGACCAAATTATATTACTGGAACTCTCTCGGCAGCTACAACATGTGCACACTATCTTCGACAACAAGCATTTGGCAGGGATCCCCTATCCCTTAACTTTCGGTCAAGGAATGTATAAGTTGCAAACTTCCCAATGTGTCAGAAATTCAGAAAAGGAGTTAGCAGAATACCACTTTCAACTACACACTACTCATCCACAAATGGACCTGTACATGCACATGAGGAAGGCACTGGGCTCAGAATTTTCCCATCTTCATCATGTTGAAGATTTCTGGGAAAATTGTCAAGATGACAAAGAAGTGCGTGTAAGGCACTACATGATAATGACTACATACTTCATAAAAAGGGTGCAACTGTTTCCTATACTAGACCAAGTTGAGGAGGATGAAAGCACCATCATGGATCCTTGATATAATGCAATCTCAAATCTACTGCTACCTACAATTGATTGGGACAAACAGGAGGTCGATGACCTTGACATTGTGACTAAACCCATTGTGGTCCAAACTAAAGAATGGGTTAAAAGACAAGTGGACCACCTAAAGCAACAAGGAGTGGTACTAACATATGAAGGGCTCAAAAGTGAGCACAATTCCACCAAATATGTCACCACTATAGTTTCAATGGGCGAGACATCCAAATCTCCTCCAATCACTAGATCAAAAAAGAGGGAAGTAACAAAAATGGAGCACTCTTCAAATCCCAAGGTATATACAAGGAAAGAATTAGGAGGCTTACCTTCCAACAAGCCCAAGCGAACAGAGGGCACCATGGAGCAGCCTGTAATCCAAGAAGGTGAGGAAGAAAGGACGAATTAGTTAGAACATCTTTCGGCTCCCCCTATCTCGACTTCCCCATCATCTATCTCCTTGGCCATGATCGCCACATCCCTGCCAGTGGTAGATATCTCAATCCATCTGTCCCGTTCACCTTCAACCGGGCCTGTAATAGTGATTGACTCCTCCTGCACCGCAACTACTCCTCTTTCCTCCACTACCATGTCACCTAGCATATCACTCCCATTAGCCAGAGTAACAACACCAATGCCCACTCTCGCATTGCCTGAGGCTTTCTCAAAACACATGCAAAATATCCCTTTCGAGCTCTCCCAAATCTTTATGGACCCCACCCTTCAGGCTACCTTAGTGAAAGTCCTCACCACTTCTAAGCCTTCCCAACCTCCAACAAGACCACCAACAATGGAGGCCATGATGCTAATCTCTGAAGAATTGGAGAGACGAGAGCAAGAATTCTCAAAGGAAATAGAGGAGGAGGCCGATGAATATCATGAACACCTTGAGTATGAGCACCAGACAATTGACAGGGTGGCCTACGAAGAAGAGGGAACGAGATCTTCTGAGAGTAGAAATGAGGAGGGGGATGTCGGTGGTAAAATCATTGTACAAAATTTTAATGATGATCTTGAGGAAGAGATGGCCTGATAGTTAAAACATGATGAAGAAAAGATAGAAAGTTCAACTCCCAAGAAGGAACATGAGGGTGATAGGATAGCAAAAAATGTAGAAATCCCTATAGGGGAAAAACAATTGGAGATTGTGCCACCTCCTCCTATAGGAGAAGAAGACCAGCCCAAGGAATACATGCACAAGGACAAACAGATTGAAGAAATAGAAGGAAGTCCCCAAGGGAAATTGACTACTAGGCCTCCCATCAAGCACCTTACATTAATCCAGGAATTAATTGAAGAAGAGGGAGATAGCCCCAAAATTAAAGAAAGGACTACCACAGGGAAGAAAATGGAGGTCCAAATAGGGGAGGGTGAAGGTGATAAAGAGCCACCAAAAAGAGAGTCTTCCATGGACGAGTGGTTGGAAAGGTAGCTTGAGAAGAAGACTCCCACTCCTAAGGATCCAAGAGTGAGGCTAGAGGCTATCCTAGCCAGAGCAAAAATCTCAACCAGAAAGGAGAAGAAGCCTAAAGTTAGATCCAAGGTAACAATGGATGCTTCTGGGTCCCAAAACACATAGATAGCAACACCTATGGTAGGCAGGGAGGGTGTAAGCTATAATGTTTCCACCATTAATCTGGGGACTGCTACAAGAGAGCAGAAGGTGGGACATCTTGAGGAGTCCGTGGCTACAGTGGTGCACCTGATAAGACATGACAAGGTCTCGAAAGATGAACTTAAAGCATAGGTTGTTGCCTTGACAAATTATATCCAACAATGGTCTTTAGTGGATGACATGCCTACCACATCCACGACTCCACCCCTACTGTTGTCCATAGAAAAATTTGAAAAATTAGAAAGGAGAAAGAACTTGGACAAGACTACAAAGAGCTAGTTCTGACAGGTCCTGTATGTCAAGAACATGGGTATTGGCAAGGCTGTTCGGATAGCCAACAAGTTCTTGGATCTGCAACAATCTTTGGAGAGCATGAAGAAGCTCTTCACGGACTTCCCTACAACATATGATTCCACCTATCCAAAGATTGAGGCCATCCTTTAGTTACCAAAGGCCACATGGGAAAAGGAGCTCACATTCAAAAGAGATGATCACTGGTTGGTGGACGCGCGGAGGCAAGATTTTGATAATAGAAAGGAAAGGTTGGAACAAATAATGGGTAAAGTGGATCCAAAAATTGAATGGGTCAAGGAAATTAGGGCAGACTACGCCTGATATCTAAAGCTGATGAAAAAATATGACATGCCCATGGTGCATATGGATCCAGAAAAGATAAAGCCTTATTTTTAGAAGAAGATGGAGGACGGGGTGTCCAATGAAATAACCGTGAATTTCATGATTTTTTTCGCTCACGCCTTCGCCCAATCGAAGCTGTTCTGAGATCAGGCCGCAAAGTATGATGAAGACTAGAAGAAGCTTGAGGACAACTCGAAAGATTGGAGTTATCAAATGTTGTGGTTTGAGATTATTAAGGTGGACAAGCTCCAACCGATCATTCTAAAATTTATGGAATATGCAACTTTGAAGAAGTAGGAGGGAAACCCTATTATCAATGAAGAGCTCTTGAAGGAATAGTTACAACAAAAGAGCAGTGAACAAAAGACAAAATGCTACAGTGTTGTCACTAAAGGACAAAATAGGGAAAAGACAAGAATGTAATTTAAAATTGTAAAATATTTGGGGGTGGGTGAAACCCTATTTTGTAGTGAATCTTGGCCACACAATGAAAATCAATCTTGGCCATTCATTTAACATTTTAAACACTATAAATTGGGGGTCTCCTCTCATTTTCAAAGAGAGTTGAGTTGTTGTAAAGACATGCTATTGAAATTTATAATGAAAATATATTGACTTGGTCTATTTTCTGATTTCTCCACATGTTTCATGGTTCAATCTCTATTGTTAAATGCTTTGTTTAGATTTACATAGCTTTTTTTTTTAGTTAGATTCAAAGTGCTTAGATTTTAGTCATGCTGTTCAGTGATTGTAGAAATTTATGATGTGTTGATGCCTTTCAACCCATACTTTTTGTTGTTTGTTGATGGTAAATGGCCTTGCAAAGTTAGCTTGGGCTAAAATTTGAAGCTACTCTTTAAATATTTATCTTTATTCATGCATGTAAATGGTGGATGAATGGTAAAATATCTGGAGACCTTTGAAGATAGCACAAATTTCACGATACTGTAGATTTCTTGGTTAAGTGGAATTCTATTTGAAGGTAGCTTTCCATAATAGAACCTCTATGTTCAATGTTCACAGTTAGTTGAAGATCCAAGAAACTTCTCTCTTCCTTGCTCTTTTTTCCTTTTTTTAGAAATAGTCTGTGTTAAGGTTCATTTCACATTGTAAAACCAAAATTAGAGAAAATATTAAAGTTTCAGATTGTTGTTCGAACCTACAAAAAAATGCATTTCAACTTCTACCTTAGAAACTTCAGATTTTAAGATCCATTACGCATCTAGCTACGTAAGTCTTCCCTATGATTACCAGCAAAATCACATCAACATGAACTGAGGAGTTCCATGCAAGTCATGACCTGACACCCGAGAGACCTTGGGGAGATTTTCAGAAACTTGTTGTTGGAAGATTTCCTTTCAAGAGAGGTAGTGCACATGTGCATTACCTATGTTGAGAAAGTGTGCAAAAACACCCATCAACAATACCTTGTCTTGGATCCCAGGGCTTCCTCTATGCAACATAGTAGACTTGGTCTTCTTCAATCTGAATCGGCTTGAACTCAGGTGGAATATGCTTACTTTCCTTATCAGCGACCATCTTGCATCTGTAGTCCCTCTTCTTTTGTCTACAATGTGGACAATGCTCTGTCAACACCACTTTTTCCTCCTCTTGCTTCTTTTTTTGCCTAAAGTGTATCTAGCTGAGTAGCTAGATGGTTAATAATATCTTGCTTGAAGTCTACCAAAAAATTAGTGATCTCCATTCTTGAAACTCCACTGGTAGTTGACTTACCCATGGATGATTGATGAGATCTCCCTTTCTTTGAAGCTACCCTGGAGTAATTTTGGAATATCTTCTTGATATCTTCCCAAGGAACTTGGGAAATATCTCCTCCTACCATGAGGTTCAAAGCATCAGTGTAGCCATCGTTGATTCCTCTTAGGAAAATAAACTTTTGTGAGTCCTCATTAAGTGCATGGTGTGGATATTTTTGTAAGAAAAACAAAAATCTTACAATGTAGTCTTTCGGGCTCTTATCTTCCTTCTGTTACATTCTAAAAATGTCTCCTCCTCTACTATCACTACCCTTGTAGTATTCCTTGTACTTCTCAAGGAATTTTGTCTTCATATCTTCCCCAGTTTGCATGGTATCTCTTCCTAGGCTCATGAACCATATTAATTCAGCCTCTTTCAAAGTGGTGGGAAATAAATTAAGCCTATGGCCATCAATAGTATAATCATAAATCTTGCAGAGTATGTCAAATTCAAATAAGAAGGTATCAAGATCTTCTGTCACAAGTCCATAGAACTTGGGGAGTTCTAAGGAAAGAATGTTCTTAATGTTGTCAACTTCATTCTAATGGGCAATGGGAAAGGGAAAAGCCAATTGGTTTTGTCTATTCCCATTTACATCACCCATGCCTAATTAATGTGGTTCAAGGACAAAGGGGTTCTCAAGCTGATTTTGATCTTCTGAGGAGACTTTAGAACTAGTCAGATGAGGATATGCGTCTACAAAGGAGTGTGGATCTTATTCTTCTTGTGATAAGTTTTGGTACTCAACTAAGTGGAATGGATGAGGATTGTTAGGAAGAAATCTCCCATAAGAATTCCTTCTCCTTTCTCTATGCATGCAGTATCACTCACCATCAATCAGCTCACAAAAACAATTGGTAAAGAATCAGGAGGGTCATTACTTCCTATACGGGATTATGCTAAGAACAACTTCCAAAGATACTACAACAAAACTGCCAATGTCTCTAAAAACTTCCTAGCCTGACACCATCCTTGACAATGACGCCAAAATGTATGCCTCCTACAATGATTTCATAATTGGGCTTCTACGGCCATAATTCATAGATTTGACATCTAACCTGAATAGTCATTCAACCACAATGAAGGTGCATTTAACTTGTCAACCCAGGGACGTGAACTTGAAATGGGTTAGCACTGTATGTGCACTAAGGGCTCAAGTAGTCATTGCGTCCTACAACTAAGAAAAACAATGCTGAAATTAAATTGCTAAAAAGGAAGTAAAGCAAATAATAAGCATCAACCAACAACTATGGTGAACTAAAATTCAAAGCAATAATGCAAGATTTGATCAACAAACAAGAACTACTCTATTTGCTTTTGCTGCAGGAATAGACACAAAATGGACTTCTAGTGGTTGTAGGAACAATTAATGCCATATTTCAAACTAAGTACCAAACAACAAGTAATACTAAGCAAATGCTAAACTAAGAGAATGAATAACTCACCAAGTGGGCCCCCTTGGATAAGTATCCTCTACACTAACAACTTAGATGTTCAAACTTAGAATTTTATTTTTATTCACTATAAATCGTGCATACAAAGAGTAATTTATCTGTATCACTGAAATGGGAGTACAATGTAGAATCGTGCAACCTCCTAAAGAAGGAGCATCAAATTATTATTTATACTACAACTAACAAGGTAGTCAACTCCACGACTAGGAGTGGTGGTGGTTATGAGTGCATGGAATCTGGTTACACATACAAGTCAAGCGCAGATCCAACACAATAGTAATTCCCATGCATGCTCGATCATTAAGGTCCACTATAAGGTGGTTACATTTGATTGCATGAAGAATCTCTTTTTCCGACTGCCTTTAACCGAGAGTGGCTTCTTAGCTGGATGTTATGGTGCATGCCCAACTAGTGGTGTCCTCCATAAATTGATGTATTAAGTCTACAATCCAAGGTTAGTACACACAATAACTACACATCAATAACCACCCTAAGAAACACTCATTAATCATGTGAAAATCAACATAGATGACCCACATATTATGCCAAATATCATTAAAGCCTGTAGAGATAGGGTAATGTCAAATGTCAATGGTTTGAGGGAAACATTATGCTAATACCAACACTTAAGCATTAAAATCCATGACATCAATGAGAAAATAGACTATAGATTTTACCCAAACTAGACCAAAAACTAGTCTCATCAGGCTTAAATTTAATAATTTGTATTATATAATTTAAACAAGATGAGAGATGAAGATGAAAAGGGTTGATTAACCTAATAGATTAAAATGATGCATTTAATTAAATAATTAGGCATTTTTATTCAAACAAGAAAAAAGAAGATGAAATTTAGGATGAAATGATGTTAGTGATCATATTTAAGTCTATAATACCATTCAAGAAAATTTTAAGTGTCTAAATTTTACCCTTCTTTGAAGTGAGGTACTCATTACATTAGTGCAAAGTTTGATGCTTTCTTTGATTAATACTACTACTCAAATCAAAAATTCTTTCTTTTAAAATTTTTTTAGATGCCCCAATATTGCCTCAGTGAAAGGAATTAAGCCAGTACCTTGCCCCCTCAAGAGATTGGACATAAATTTTAATTTGCAAGTTGATGTCATGACAAAGATTGAACATAGGTTCAACTCAAAGAAGATGAAAGATACTTCTTTAGAAAGATCAAATATTTGATGTAGACAGATTTTATGATGTGTAGACAATCGTCGGCCATGGGAAACCTCATGTATATTTTGATATATCACACATAGATTTAGTATTTGGATGGAATTGTTAATAGAGATAGAAGAATAAGATGGATTAACGATTGATTTAAATATTGATTCAAAACTCTAACAAGCCTATGATCATTTGAGACTTTATTAGATATATGGTGATGAGAGTGATGATATGCTCGTTTCATGGATTGGGATACTTCATCATTCCTTATTTTTTATATAACACATAGATAGGACACATCAAGGTATTGATAACCAGGGTGACATTGTATCTAGTGCAATGGACTTTGACTTTGCAAACAAATAGGATAGTCCTTGTTCACACCTTGACATATGGAAACCTCATTGGAATGTAGTTTAGAAAGTTTAGAATATTTTAGACCAAAGCATATGCACAATAATCAACAACCCATTAAAAATATCCTCCCTACACACAACTAAGCAAGTATTCACCAAAGTTATTTTACAAGAATATCCTTCAAGCATAGCAAACAAAAGATCATGATTGATGCCCCATTCCTTTCTCTCTAAATTTTTTAGACATCATTGAGAGGTCCTTAAAATGGGTCAACAAGATAAATCATTAGACAAGATCAAAACAAACAATCAATGTGTGTTTTAGGATAAATATCCAAAGTGATTGACAATGCTAATTCCCATTGTAGGAAGGATGCATCCTAGGACATGTTATCAGATGTCGGTGGGTTGATGGGTTGCTTTAAAGGCTGTTGATATAAGGTTTGATTGACATATTTCATAATGATCAAGAGTTTGATTTTTGTGTGTAAAGTTTTCTTTTGACGAATTGTTGTACTTGTTTTCCATTTGTGTTACCAAAGGGTGAGTGTGACGGTTGATTTATTATGGATGGAAGTTTATTATGGGTGCAAGCGAAATGGGATGGGTGGTTTTGGATTTTTTGAAATATTTCAATGTTTTGGAATTTTGTTATGTTTTGAGGCTATTTTTGGTCTTTTTGAATGTTTATGAATGTTTAGGTTTTTGATTGTTTAAGAATTTTTAGAGTTTTCTAAATGTTTTCCAAATTTTTTTGGGTTTTCAAGTTTTTAAATGTTTTTGTGTTTTCTTAGTTTTTACCAAGACCTAAAAGGGATTGACCTAGGGCCTCGAGGGCTTATCAAAGATGAGCCTTTCCTATGTTATACATGTAGAAGCTACATAGATTGACTAACCTTGACCTGTTATTGATGAGATATGAACATGCGATGGATTTTTTAGTTTATTATGATGAACTCCTAAACAAATGACCTAGGATGTCTCGAGGGCACATCGGTGATGGAATTCAAGCTCTAAGATTTTTAATTTGACAAATTAATGTTTTTCATTTTTTGACATTTCAACCTATTTTTTGGATTTTGACCTTATAATTTTCAAATTTTTTTTGCATTTTGGCTTATATAATATTTTGATGTTTTTGGATTTTGATGAGATTTACAAATATTTTGGGATTTTTTAGATATTTTGAGATAAATGATACCTAGATCATAATTTCAATGTAACGTTGTGAGATATAAGACATGGATCAAGAATTATTAAAAAATAAGAGTGCAAAAACTTGCCCTAGTGTCTAGCAATGCAAATTGATAGTGCAATGAACCAACCAAGATAGGTAATGTATATGCAAAGAGTTTAACTTCATGAGAGAAAATGGTAAAGAGCCTGTCAAGAGCTTGCCATGAGTAGAGTTGAAGTATATGTCGAATCTTTGTCAAGATCAAGATAAACTAAAATATCTGGATAAAACTAAATTAGATGGATGGAGAGAACATCATATTTATGATGACAAGGATGAGAGGCTTCTATCTAAGAAGGATCATATAGATGCTCAATTCTACCCATGACACTTTTTTAACAATTTTTCATCATAGTACTATCCCAAAGCACCAACCTAGTGGTTTTCACTAGTGGACAATTTTTATTTTTTACTATTTTCTAGATTTTTTATTTTTTTTTTAATGATTTTCTAAAAAATTTACCCTCATGTTGAACCACCTAGTGGTATTGATGTAGAGGCTACTATCATAACGTACCAATGATATCCTACTTGAATAAGTTTCTTTACTAAGAAACAAGCACTTGAATGCAATTTTTGAGAACTCTAATATGCCTTGTTAGTACTAGAATTAACCTCGTCTATGTGCACACATCATGATAGAGTGCCTTCAGAATCCTTATGATGAAGGGTAGTTTCCAACACATGGTCAATGTGATAATTGGATATCATGAATGGAATGGATGGTGACATGCATGAAGGAATATGAGATGTATTGGTCAATGGTTTGGAACCTTTGACTCTCCAAACTTGGGAATATGAGTGATGATGGGTGAAAATAGATCTAAGTGGAACTGGGACCAACCACTTGATATAATTTTTTTCTTGTTGGAGAAGCCTGATTTTGTATTTGAGGACACTTTTCATGGATACATTTCCCTTTTGGACTTTTCCCCATAGTTTCTTTGACTAATGGAGTATCATTGGGATAATTTTCTTTTCCATTCTTTGGTATCCATTTGTATTTAATTTGTCCTTTTTTCTTCATTGCTTCATTTTATTTGATGATCTTCTCCTTACTTTAATAGGAAACTTTATTCTTATGTAGGTCCAATTTTTTTATGAGATGATGGGTGGATGATGATTCTTGATACAACAAGTTGTAGTGTTGATAGTATTTTCATCATAAAGATTCATCTTGCCCCCTAGTTGATGTTTTCATTAGAAAAGAGTACCCCCAACATTGTGAAGGTATTAACAACACCTAATCATTTTCCTTGAAATGTATCCTTTGATCCATAGCTAGTGAAGATGACTTGTCATGAACACATGATATTGCTATGGGTTTCTCCTATTCAGGAATATGAACTTTTTGCTCCGATTCTATGACATAATTATCTACTAATACTACTTCAAAAGATATTGGTGTTGATTCAAAAGATGCTGATGATGCACAATGAGTATAAGAGTCAAGAATCTTGACTACTACTTGCTCTTATGTGGGAATATCAAGAGTAGGAGACTCTTGTTTTAGATGAAGAACATATATATGTCCATTAGAAAGAAACATCCCAAGGGTGATATCAAGGATATCTTTGTAGTTTAAAATGGTTTGGAAGATGTCCCTCAGCTCTTGGTGAAACTTTTGGGATAGAGGTTCCTTATCTTGACTCGATTTGAAGTAACTTTCATTATACTCAAGAGCTTCTTCTTGACATGATCCTTGGGTGGATGATATATCATCGGTAAAAGACTCTTTGCAATAGTTTGTGGGTGTGGGTGTAATAAGTGATATTTCTTGCTCGTTTGGAATTTCTTCAACATGCCCAATCATGAAGTTATATGTGGGAGAGATATCGTAATCTAATACATACTTGATGTCATTATGGTATGAAACATTACTAGACACTGTTGATGGGTTTGGACTTTTTTTAAAAATAGTATATTGATATGTGTCTAATTCCTCATGTTGTGATGAATGAATAACATAAATATGTCCTACTATGGTATCAAGGGTATGATTTGCATTGCTTGAAGTTGATGCATTTCTTGAATATTTTGTTTTTCCATGATTAGGCATAGGGTTTGTGTAAAATTTTAGATTTTCATTCCCAATTTTTTGATTGGCATCAATGTCTCCTTGTTCAATAAGATCTTGTATTAGATGGTTGATTCTAAAACAATTTTGTGTGTTATGACCTTTGTATTTGTGAAATTCACAAAAGTGATTGTCTCTATAGCTAGGAGGTTTGAATCGTGGTGCTCAATAGTTTGAGAAATATAGGAATATGATAAGGTTAGACTATATCAACTTCTCAATACATCCTCCATAGGTTCCCCTAAGAGAGTGAATTGTCGCTTAGGAGAATTGTTTGTTCTTTGTGGTCCATGTTGAGTGTTTGTAGCACTGATTATTGGTTGATTGTTTGGTGGTGGCATGGATGGTTGTTGTGTGGTCATGATTTGGGTGTTTGCATGCCTAAGAGTAGTTAAGACAACCTTTGCATCGATAACACCATGACTAGTAACATTCTTGTTCTTGGCCCAAAAGTGGGGCTTTTCATTAGAACTAGTGGATGGGTGGTTATCTTTATACACTTGTGTGATCCCTTGTACAATTAGGGCTCTCTCAATGTTGAGGGCCCTAGGGATAAGCTCATAATAAGTGGTGACACATTACATCTTTAACTGAAAGGATAAATCCATATTGAAATTAGCAATGATGATTTTGACTTGTTTCTCTTTGGGGATAGGCCATTTTCTCTTGCTAGGTCATTGCCTCTACCATTATAAGAATTTTTTGTAGAATTCCCTCTTGTTTCACTTGAGCGCATACAACTCTTCCAAGCTCACATCCATGTCAATATTGAAGGAGAAATGATTTATGAACCTATCAATTACCTATTGGAAGTTTTGAATTTTTGAAGGCAATTGTGAGAACAAATCAATGGTTGGCCCCACCAAACTGCATGGGAAAAGCCACATTAAGTAGGAATCATTGTAAACAGCCTCCATACACATTATGTGGAATTGTTTGATGTGATCCACCAAATTTCCCCATCCTTTGTATTTATAAAACTTTGGAACCTCAAAAATGGGTGGGAAAGGTACCATCAATATGTTCCTATCAAAGGGGTAAGGACACAAGTTTTGTTTCATATGTGGTTTAGTGGTTTTTACCAGTTGAATGTCCTGGATCTATTACATGAGAACCTTGAGTTGTGATGACACATTGTCTTGCATATTTGGTAGAGGAGCATATGTTGTATGCTATGGAATAGTGGATGAGGTGTAAGTGGGATTTTGATATGATGCAACATTGTATGGTGTGTAGGATGGATTCTAATACTATGAAGGTGAGGGTGATAGAGGTGGCAGTATAAATGCTCCTTGTGTTGTTGGATTCAAGATTTTTTTGGGGGGATTATAATACAAACCCTATTATTGTTACATAATCATTTTTTTGGGCATATTTTTGTGCTAGAAAGACTTGTTGTTGGGCTTATTATTCTTGGTGTGTGAGCAACTCTTGTTGTTGGTCCTATTGTTGTTGTTGTGTGAGCAATTCTTGTGTGTTGAGCTTTCTGCTATTCTAAGGCTTGTGCTTGAGCTTGTTTCTATTACAATGCTTGTTGGTAGGTGTCTTGTGTTTGTTGAAAAGCTAGAGTGTGAGCTTGTTGTGATTGCAATGCTTGTTGATAAGCTTGTTGTTCTTTTTGCAAAACTTGAGTGTGAGCTTGTTGTGCTTGTAATGTGGAAGTGTTTTGATATTGGGATATGTGAGATGGATTTTGGGTGATCATGGTATGAGTGTGTTGTGGGTTGATTTGAGATGGTTGTTGTGTAGTGAGTGTTTGTGGGTAGTTTTGTGCTATCATTCCTTTTAAAATTATTGATTGGGATGGAGGAATGTAGGTTTGGGGCCCCATTTGATTTTAAATGGCTTGGGGGACCAATGGTAAAGATGATGGGGTCATTTGGTTTCGTGATTTCAATAGATAATTTAGAACTTGAATAAATTGATTATAGGGGTTCCCTTGTTGTATTTGATGTGGGACCAAGGTATTACCTTGGTTGATGAGGTTTGTGATCAATGTGTTGCTTTGATTTGGATTCGTGATATATGGGTTTGATGTGTCTTATGGAACCAATGGATGTGATGGGTCAATTGGGTGGTTGGATAAATATGTACCTTATTGTGTTAAGGGTTGACCTTGTGTAAGGGTGTTAACTTTCCCTTGTTTGTCTACTTTAGACACTTGGTTCATGTTACCCTTTGTAATGTTAGGCACATTTCTAGTACTTGTGGTGATGATGAAGATGGTTGTACTCAAAATTTTGAGACTGATGAGACATTATGGAATGTAAGTTGTATGTGTGAATGTAGAGGGTGTTCTAGAATGGTGGTGGAAGAATGTGATGGGGCACCAAATGTTGGTGTCCAAGTTATATTTTGTGGAAGGTTGGTACCTTGTGTACCAAAAAGTGTGTTACATATTGTTGATGGATTTTTTTACACTTCTCAACATAGACAATGTACAATTACAATGCCTCTCTTGAAATGTGAAAATATGCAACTAAGTTTTAGAAAATCACCTCAAGCTCTCTTGGGTGTCAGGTCATGACTAAGCTTGGAATTGTTTAGTTGGTTGATGTGATTTGCTAGTAATCACAAAGGGAATTTATGGTCACTAATTTTAGAGGGAATTGGGTTTTACAAGGGGAGTTCTATAAATTTTGGAAATGAGGAATAATTGCTGCAAGTTCAAGACAACAAACTAAAACTCCATCTTTGCCATCAAATTTGGATTTGGGATGATGATAGAACTTTGTCTTTACTTCAATTTTCAAAGAAAGGTCAAAATGGAAAAGGGATAATAATTTTATTAGACCTACAACTAATGTTGAACAATAACAATGGAGGATGCTACTGTGGACAACCTTCCACAATTAAGTTCCACTTAACCAAGCGAAGCCTATAGTCTCATGAAACTAGTGCAATCTTCTAAAGTCTACATATTTTCAAACCATTCATTCACCATTAACATGAAAACAAGTTGAACTTAATTGCAGCAATATAAACATAGCTCAGACTAACTTTACACTATTGTTCATCATCAATGCGTAGAAAAAAGTATGAGCTAGGAAGATATCAACACCATAGCATTCTTCACCATTAAAGAAAAACATATACTAACATCTAAAAGAAACTTAAAACTAGAACAAAAAAGATAAAATCTAAGATTGGGAGAATGAATCACACACACATGAGAAGAAAACACAAGAATCCATTAAAAAATTCTATTCTCAGTAATTTTTTGCAGCACGCCTTTACACAACAACTCATCTCTCTCTTTCAAAATGAGAGGAGATCCTTATTTATAGTTTTCCAAAGGAAAAATGAATGGGAAAGATTCATTTTCATTATGTGGCTTAGATTCATTTTACATTAGGGTTTCACCTACTCCCAAATATATGACAATATAAAAATAGCCTCTTTGTCTTTTTCCTATTTTATCCTTTAGTGTTCTTGACACTATAGTAATTTTGTTTTTTAGCTACTTCAACTTTTGTAACTATATTGTCAAATATTTATTGTCTATGACTGGATTTTCCACATTCTTCTTGAGAGTAGCATACTCCATGAACTTCTTGATCATATCCTAGAGCTTTTCCCATTCCATGATATCAAATTGAAGGATCTGGAAGGATATCCTCTTGAGTCTCTTAATGACTTGCTCCCAGTTCTTGGTGCATTTTATGGGTTGCTTTGATGACCTACTCAAACTAAGTGAAAGCCCTTGCAGCAAAATCCATGAAAACCAGTGATAGTGTATTTGTAGCCCCTTGCTGCATCTTCTTATGGAAGAAAGGATTGATCTTCTCTTGATCTAACTCTAAAGAAGGCATCTCATAATCTGTTAGATAATTTTCAAGTAATCATCACTGTCAGCCCAAAGCTCTGCAACTTACTCAAGATCAAGCTTCAGCTCGTGCAAGGCCTTCTCTAGGATCTCCTTTCTATAATCCATGCTCATTTTCCATGTTTCCACTAACAAATTATTATCCTTTAGGAGTTCCAACTCCCTTTCACATATTTCACATGAGAGTTGAGGATGCTCTCGAGCTTAGGATACATGATCCTATACAACTGATAGAATCTATTGCATGTTTTTATCATTTCCTCTATCTACTTTTATAAACCTTGGAACTTGTTGAAGGCTCAGGCAGCATGGTGGATACCCATGTCACCATTATATGCCACTTGGTTGAACCAATCCACAATGTAACTGGTCTAGTTTTTCATCTTCTCCATTCTATTTAGCTCCTCCTGGGAAAGGAGAGTGAGCGTAGATGATGTCATGGGAGCCTCTTCTTCCATGGATGTCCATTGTTGAATATAAGTGATAAGAACCACTATTTGTGATTTTAGTTCCTCTTTCTTGGATTGGTCCTTATTCATTTGTTGCATGATGGTGGCTACTGACCCTCAAAATTCATCTATCTTTTGTTCTTAGGTTGTTGGGCCTAGGTGAATTGTTGATATTTGGTATTCTTTCCCTTGGACAATTATTGTACCTCCACTAGCTACTGGAGTGGCAACCTGTAACATTCAAGATCTAGAAGCATCCATCGTGATGTGAGTCTAGATCTTGGGCTTCTCTTTTCTGGTTTTTTTGTGCCTTGGCTATTATTGCATTGAGCCTAGCTTTATGGTATACGACCATATGATCCTTCTTTCTCAATTGTCGCTCCAGCTAGTTAAGAACCTCAGTTTGTCCCTTGGGTGATTTATGATCACCTTCCTCTTTCTGTTCCTTCCAAGGTTGATCCTCCTCATCTCTAGGGACTTCTTGATCATTCTTTTCCTCCTCATCCAAGCCTTTTATTTGTATAGCCTTCATTTTGTCTAGATTATAGAGGATACGTTCTCTTTAGTGATGCCTTCTTCTTGAGATGCTCTCTCTTGTTCATGTTATATCTCGACATGGCACTCAAACTCAAGGCTCCTTTTTGGTGCATCTTTTCCTTCTTTATCTGTCTCTTATTCTTCCTCCTTTTTGGGAGGTACTACTTCTTCTTGCATCAATCCCCTTTCTTTTCCAATTAGTGGAGGCTCTTTGAGTATCTCCACATCTATGTTAGTGTCAATATCTACTTTTCCCTCAGAGCGGTGTTCTTCAGGATCAACCCTTTCACTTGTATCTTTTTGTTGTTGGGGAATCTGTTCATCCCACTCCTAGTCAGATGTTTCTATAACATAACACTCATTAAGAGCATTAACTTCCTCTTCTGAAGTTTGTGATCTCTCTTTGTTGAAAGCCACCTTGTCTAGGTTTATATTCAATTGTCCTTCTAAGTGCTCAAAGTAATCCTCCTTATCAGAATGTCCGGGTTCTTTAGCCATATCCTTTGCAAACTCTCCATGTTGCTATGAGTGACGTCTTTCCATCTCTTCTGAGATCTACATCATGGCTTCCATTCTTGGTGGCTCTGTAGTTGGTGGGGGAAGAGGCAGGGTTGTAGTAATTTGTGCCATTAAATCTTGGACCTTTTGGTCAAGGATTACCCTAAAGAGTTCATCAAACACATTTTTCATATATTTCATGAAAGCATGTGGAAAAGTAAGAGGCACATGGTAACTATTGATATTATGGGCAGTGGAGAAAAGAAAGTAGGTAGTGGAGGGAGTGAAGAAGATGATATTAGGGATTTTGTAGAAGAGAAGAATTCAAGTATCATCACCAGAGCAGTTGACGAGGTGGGCTGAGATGTCCATGGCGAGCAGAGAAAAAATGGGAAAATCCTAAGAAGAAGGAGGTGGAGGAGTGAAAATGGTGAAAATGATAGCGAGAGCATATGTGGTAGGTGGTGAGTTTTGTTTTTTAGTTTCTTCTTCTTCCTCATGTTGAAGATCCTCCTCTATGGTAGGAATTTCAAGCATGAATGTCCCTATTTTCCTCACTCTTTTAGAGGACTTCCTTTTAGTGGGCTTTCTGGAATACAAATTTTGTTTCAAATTTTGCTTGGATACATCCTTTCTTTTCTTTATCCTTGTTGCTAGTAGGTACTTGTGAGCTTCTAATGAGATGATAGCTATGCCACTATCAGTTTCACTTTCAAACTTTTCCTCGAGCTCGCCATAAGAGAATTCAACACCTTTCTCTTTAAGTTGGGAAATTTGTGCATCTAGGTCAATATATCAAGGTCGGTGACCTCTTCATTATAATATATCATAGGAAAGGGAAAGTTGGCCACAAAATTGTATTTATCATCAATAATATTTTCATCCTCCTCCACTATCTAATCAAGCATAGGGAATATATATATCAACTTCACAAATTGGGTTGTCATTCTTGTTACACTTCTTTATCATCTCCACAGTTGGCCTAGAAGTCCTGAACATGAGGTCAATGGGCATATTTTCTTCTAACCCATTACCTTAACTTTCCATAAGGGTCAATCCTTCCTCGGTCCATGTGGAGGTCCAAGTTATACTACACCAGCTTTTTCTCTAAATACTCTACACATTGGGTAGTGAGGAAGGAGTACATTCCTTACCTGAAAGTTAGGGGATATGGAATCCCAACTTGATGTTTATCGCTCAAAAATGTGTGGAAAATATTCAACTATCAAGAAACTTTTAGTAGGATGATACGATCATTGGGGTAGCATGGAAATCAATACGGTTTCCCTGAGAACCCTTCTGCACTGATATACGTGAACTTTGGGAATAGTATGAAAAAAAACCCAAATCACTTTATGAAGGCCTTCGCATTGTGTGATACCATTCTCTCAAAATCAACTCCTAGGAGTTTGATTATGTGTATGGTAAAGACATAATTCACCATCCTATAATATGCTTTGAAGTTTCTATATTGTAGTTGAGGGTAGCAGTCATAGACTTTGAGCTCTCCTCTTTTTGTCCCTAGTGGGCCTGCACAAAATAATCCTTTGTATGGGAACTTCTCCAGTAGTAGATATACCAGATATGATGTCATATAAAAGCTGGAGGTATTCTTTATGGTCATAAGCTAATTATACATATTATCCCAGATCATTTTGGCCTAGTGGAACTAGGTCTCTCCTTGATGAAGTAGAATATTTACTCCTCAAAGAATATTACAGTTAGGAGGCCCATCAGTCTACTTAATAGAGTAACCAAATCATGGTATTCTTTGAGGAATCACTTTTGAACAACTCTTGTGGTGCTTTGTTAGCACTGCCCCTCTTGTCTTTCAACCAATGTTGGTTGATTATTCTTTTGCATGCAATGGGGTCCTAGTTCCACATGTTTTCAGTAAATTATTTCTATGTTTCTTCCATTTTATCAAATGTGAGGATGTAGAATGTCTTTCCAATAGATTCAACGGACAAGTCTACCAATACCCTTTCATATTTACCAATAATTTTCCTATTGGAATGATAAAATTCTCGACAGGTAATGACCAACTTCAGGGAAAAATTCCATGCATTTTTTGTGGTAGGGTTAACCATCGCCCTTTTCCTGAACTCATCAATATCCATGTGCCCTAGGTTTGTATCTGACACTAAGTCCTAGGTAGAGGAGAGCTTGGAGGTACACTCCACTCTGTGAAACTGATACTTCATTTGGAATTTTTCTTCCTTTCCTCTTGGTGTGTGAGTGGGCTTCTTTCCTTTGTCAGCTTTCTTGACAGGCCTCCCTAATGGACCTCCAATAGGTTCCATAAATACTACATGAAAAAGATGTAGTAAGCTCATTTACATGTAAATTAGGGTTAGTTTCAATCAAATCCTACAAATCAAGCATTAGATCCATCATACATTCTTAAAAGATCATAGAATTTATCATTGTTTAGCATTTAGAGTTTGTTTGGATTATTTAGGTGAATGCGGGCCTAGGAATGTGGGTTTCTCCTTGGTGGAAGCCGTTAGGATGAAGGCAATGAGAAAATGGCTCTAGGGCCACGAAGACCCACAGGTGGCCACCCATAGTGAGATTTCTACATTTCAAATTTGGCAGGGTACATTGAGGTCAATGTTATTAAGCACGTGCAAAAATCTCAAAGAAGTTCTTCATTTATCGCTCCATCAGTTTTGGCCGTCTTTAGTTTATGTGGGTTTAGAGGGTGCATGTGTTGTGAATTGGGAAGACATTATATTTTGGATGTTGTAATTGTGGCATTGGATGGATGGCAACCCACACACATAGTTTCACACTGTGGAGCCCACATATACCTTGGACTTCTTGAAATTATACCTTGAACTTTAATCTGTGAAGTTGACCTTAAGAGATTGGGAGTCAAAGGGTGGGTGGCAGCTAGCTCTTCTTCATTCAAGAATGGAAAAATAGGGACAATGACCCATAGGTGGTAGTCTGCATAGGTAGGCCCGTAGTAACCTTGTAGACTTGAGTTTTTCATCAAAGATTTCAAAAATAAATTGTTATGATGGAGTCCTCAACACAGATAGATGCAATTTTTTTTCCATTAGAGAATGACATCGGTGGAAAACAACCTCTGGAGAGTGGAATTCCACAAATGCGGACCCACGAAGGTGATTGTCCAATGGTTTAAAGTTATAAACTTTGGGCTCAAGGGAAACATGGCTTATAGATTCAACGAAGCAGGAAGACGTCAGAGCCCGACAATAAGATAGTGTTATTTGGTGGGTGGACTCCCAATGATGTTGGTCTGCATAAGTCTACCTATAATGAATTTATACTTAGTTATTTTCTAGAAAAAATTGAGGACAAAAACTGATGATGTGGGGTTTGCACTGCAGGGTGGTAAGGTGACTTCGCCATAAGACAGCAGTGGTAGGATGGTGGTGAGCCACATGAAGCAACTCATAAGGTGCTTGGACTTAGGAAATTTTTAGAGTGTGATTGGTTCAATTTACTCATGGTGAGCACTAAGGAAAAACCTGCATAGTGGAAGGATGTGAAGGTTTATTTGCTAAGCAACGATGATGACACAAGGGTGGTCCTTGATTGCGGGCCCATAGAGGTATGATGATCTGACCATTTCAAAAGTTAATATTTTCCTTTTTATTGTCAAACAAGGTGTGAGGTTTCTAATGCGAGACTACACATCCCCAAAGCTGTTGAACAAATTCCCACCAAGAGATGGACCCTTGCAAGTAGGGTTTCACAAACCCCACTAATAGTTTATCGATTTTATCACAAGGATTTTAAAGAATTTTAGGAAAGAATGGAGATGAATGGGGTTAAGGGTGAAGCCGCATGGATGAATTTATGGGCCTAAAATTGAAAGATTTCTCTTACAAAAAAAACATTATGCAAACAGTCTTTTATTCAACATTTTGAACTACGAGGGTTAGGATTTAGCTACCTACCTCAATCCAATACCAAGGAAGAAGATCAAGGCTTGAATCTTCATGTGCATGCATGAGATCCTCTTTTGATATTTTGAAATAGCCAAGGATAAAAATGAAAACTTAAGAGCCACTATTTATAGGCAAACTGCTATTAGTGACACACATTCAATTCTTGGTGTAAAAATCACATGGTAGGTGAGGGTGTAGAAACCCAAGTTATCGTAGTCATAGGTCAAAAACTAGGTAGCAAAGGATAGTGTGGAGCCCATCATGTAGGTAGAAGCCTTGGGCTAGCCACTACTTAGTGAGAAAGTAGCAATGAAGGCCCACAAAGGGAGACCTGCAAATGTAGGTCCACCAAGTTTGACGGATGTCGGGGGGAAAAATCCTAAGGGAAACCCACAGGGGAATTTCTACAAAAGAAGAAGACCTAAAAAATTTAGGGTGGTTGATTTTGGTCAAAGGGATTTCAGTGAATTTACTACTTGTGACCAACCTAAGCTCAGAAATGGGGGCACACAAAATGAGGCAGAGGAAAAAATGACCTAGCAAAGACAAAAAAAAGGAAAGAGGGAGGGTCCCTAATTTGAGCAAGGCGTGTGTGATATAGGAATAACACCTCCTAAAGGGAGAGTGCGACCAAGGTTGGTGGAAATTCTAGTTGCAAGACTAGAAGTTTATGTTTGACTTGGTACAAGGGATGAATTTGGTTGAATCATATATGGATTCAAGCCTTGTGACAAGGGTTGTGCAATGAAAGTTGGGGAAATCAAAGCCACATTTTGATGATCTTGTTTATAATCAAGGATTTCTTCCTTAGTGAGATCAAGCGGGTTATTTGTGAAATCTGTCACCTCATACCCTTTATCTAGGGGATTTTAGGGTTGTTGTGAGGGGGTAGAATGGATTCTTGGATCAAATTTTTGTGGGATAGTATCACTTGTGATAAATGTGTTTTTGGTTTTCTCCATGATTCTCTTGTGTTGTGACCTTGTTGTAACCATAAATTATGGGGGACCTATGGGAGAGGTATGTTGAGATTTATAATGTTAAAAGTCTCTAGTTGACTCAAATTTTGGTAAAATGGATCCTCTAATTTCTTTTGTACCAATGATGTGAGTGGATGATGAAAAGGGTGAATGATATGGGGGATTAACTTTCTAAACTTTTGGACAACCCTTTTGACTATAGGTTTGATTGTTTTGATGTCATGGATAAAAGGTGTTTAATGAACTTGTAAATATTTAAGGTAGACTTGTGACCTTTAAGATAAACTAGTTTGAAAATGTGATGACTGATGTGCAAGGTCATTGATGTCACTTCTTGCATCATTTAATTTATCAATTATTGAACTAGGTGTGTCTTAGAGTTGTATGTGATAAGGGTGTTTCCATGAATTGGGGTTTTTGCACTATAAACAGTGGCTTTTGGTTATGGTTTAGCTCTGTCATGAGCTATGAAGAGCTTTGAGGATCCAATCTTAACAAGTTCCTAACTAATTCTAACGGCTTAATTCTAATTTATCTCTTAACTAATGATTATTCAAATTCTAGTAACTTAGTTCAAACTTCCCTTGACTTAATTGCAAATTATTCATGGAAGAGTTAAATTAAAAATTGAATTTACTTTTAATCTAAAATTCAAAATTGAAATGTACTTGGAATGGAAATCTATTTAAATTTGCAAAAGAGGATCTAATTATGTTTCCAAAAAATAAACATTAACCTAAAAAGCAATAATACTAAATTCCATGAACAAATTCCAAACAAGCTTCAATTTCATTTTTCCATAAGTCATCATTGTCTCTTTCATTACAACTACATGCATTTTAAAATAACCAATGAGTCTAATTCTACAAACAATAATTAAATCTACAAAAAATGAGTGAATATAAATCTATAGTAAAGCATAATGAATCATTTTAAGAACACGATGAATTTAATCTAAGAATATAAGCAATTTCACTCACTAACAATGATTAAACAAAGATCAATATTCCTACTTTCCAATTGAGATGAACAATGAAAAAATAAACTGAATCAAAGAACATAACACAAGGTCACCTCCTTCAGTTGAGCAGGCCTTGCTCTTCCTCTAGTGGGACCAAAACACTAAGATTCAAATCAACTCCTTATTTGCATTCCAATTGGCCAAAATAGGCGAGTAGTACAAAAGTGCAGATAACCAACATTACAATTCTAAAGCAAAAGATTAAGTCCCAAACTAAAACTAAGGATGGATATTTATAAGAATATCCACTTATTTGAATACAAAACCTAGCATAGCCTGCCAAGATGCAAAGTGGCAAAAATTGAACTTAAACAGAACTGAAAGTGCCATTAAGAAATCTGCCACATGATAATAGCTGAACAAGAAGTTCTCAAACTAACTGAAGAAGTCAATTCAAAAATATTCATTAGGAGCCAACTGGAGTTTCACATTTTCTAAACAAGGAGTTTAACATGTCCACCTCATGAAGTCAACACTTAATCAATAAAAAAAAATCCTCAAAGATAGGATACAATCAAGATAGAAAAAGATCTCAACTTGCATAAACATTTCAGCATTAATCATCATTAAAAAGCAAGACATTTAATGCAAAATATCATTTCTCATATTTACTACAATTAGTTAAATATAAGGAAAAATCAAGCAAAGATTCAAGCATATATTCTACTGCCAACATAGTTAATTAATATATAATAAAGTCTTTGAAAACATAAAAAGGATCAATTAAAGTGTCATTTCATGCACTCATCAATGAATAAGTCAAGTAAGTGTATGGAAAAGGCTCCATTTCACACACAAAGAAGCTAAGTTAGGGGATTGGTTTGATAATTTCCTAAGTCTTAAAGTGTTGATGTCTCCAAAAGTTTCTAAAGTTGTTTGTGAAGTGGAATGACAAATGTGATCAAGATGAATGATATGTTTGACCCAAAATGTGTTAACCTAAAAGGGACCTTTTTTTAGAAGAACAAGATGGTGAGAAACATGCTTTACCTCTAAAGTGATAAAACCTAAAGGACTCAATGATTCGATAAAATAGAATTCATACTCAATGTTTTGCAATACTTTCCTTGTCTTACCTGGTTTTTTTTGGGGAGTCAATATGTCTCAACCATAAGATCAATGTGTGGTGTGTTCATTTTGATTTTAATCTTTGATTTAGTGAGATTTTTTTATTACCGCATCAAGAAAGTCTTAATTAATTTCATACTACAAATGTCTATGTCTAAGTAACCTTCATTCCATAAAGTCCATTATGTGAAAAAAAAAGGTTAAGGCCATAGATCCCTATGTTAACTTTGGAAAGCGTGGATTTAGATATAAGTCCAAATATTTAGAAGCCTCTAAAGATAAAATACTTAGGGACAAGAAACAATATTTAGGAATTTTCAGAGGTATCCACACTTAATCCAAAGGGTTTGAAATTTGATGAATCGTGTTGACGTGTGTTTAAGATTTTTTGAAACCAAGCAATGTGTAAAACTGACTCACAAGAAATATCACATTCTTAGCTCAAGTGGGTACATATCTTCTTGGTGGGCTTACTTCATGCCTTGAAGGGATGATTTTAGATCAGTGAACTTTTAGTGGCTAATATTCACCAATTGGCTAATAGTTGAAATTTGGGAATTGAAAATTGGCTAATAATTTGAGTTGTAATGCAACTTGAATAGCCACATTTTTACAAAATTTTATGTTAGTCTTATTTAAATTGCCAAAGAATTTATTTTATTAGAATTTTTAACTCAAAAATTTTCCATAATATTCGATACATGATTAGATCAAATTCACCTAAATTTTATAAGTTATAGTTGAAATCTATATTAATTCGCAATAGTATATCATAATTATTAGTTTATTTAGGACCATATTTCCAATATTTAATTTCCAATTGATTTACAATATAATCTAATGTCCCTAATTTTATCCTACGAGGTAAAATGTACCAATGATATGTAATGCCCCGTGAGCATTACAAATTATAGGTATATTTTACCTCATCAAATACAACAAGGGTTGTTAGATTATATTTGAAATAAATGGTGGCAAGTAAATATTATAGCCTATACATTAAACCCATCAATAATTTCCACCCGTGGACCCCTACTTTTACATAAGAATTATTTTTTTAGATTGGAAGGATTTACCATCATAATTAATGCATTTTTCTATTATTTTCCAAAATTCATCAATATTTTCTATAAAATTATAGTGATGTAAAAAAAAATTCCATTAAAATTAATTAGAGATAACAAATTTCCACAATCCATGTAGATTTTTGTTGAATGTTTCTTGCTTAGATTGTGTTTGTAATTTTTGCATCAAGGTTTCAAATTACACTCCATGATCCATCAATGTGAAGACTTGACACTCAGTGATCCTTCTATTAGTTCTAATGTTGCCCCTTTGCATCCTAGTGTTGCTTCTTCTAATGCTTGTTCCTTGGATTTTTTTGTAGCTTTTGGTTCTAACCACTCATCTCTAAATCCTCAACCACCTATCAAGTTGTGCTCACATTCTCTTGGGCCCTTGCTCTCTATCCTTGTAGCTAAAAAGGAATGTGCAACTATAATCCCCTCTTTCCAGTCGAAAAGCTCTGTACACACCTCTAATTGCATGTTTGTCTCTTCTCCAAACTGTTTACCATTTCATCCCTTGCACAAGTCTTTGTGTCAATACTTGAATGCTATTGATCTGGTAAAGTGAAACCTCAACTTTCATCGTGCACAGAACTAGACCAATTCCATTAGAGAGGATGTGGGCGATAAATGGTCACCTAATGACATGCCTATCCTATCACCAAGTATGTCTCTCCAGGATTTCTTGTCTCGATTTGCTTCTGAATATTTCATTAATTGTGTTGAATTTCCCATTCCTCCTCAAGCCCACTCCAGCCTAGCCCACCAACCTATAGGTCCTCCTCTTTCTATCACTCTCCTCCATTCCTCCTACCTTACTTGTTGCATGTCCTCCCTATCCAATCATTTCTCTTACCTTTCCTACCCAACACTTGCCAACCCTGACTCACTTGCTTCACATGCTAAACCCATAATAGCTTGTTTTCCTACTCCTCTGCTCCACTTCCCCCTCTCATATGATCTCATGATGTGTCTTCCTCATGGGTCCCCCCATGCCTCCCAAATTCTTGATTGGGACAACAAATTGGTTGCCAATATTTCTAATGTCACCCTTGATCCCCTTGCCATTAAGGTCTTATCTAGAGGGATAAAATTTTATTTTTCTCCTCATTCCATCCCTCATGTTTATTTCCTCATTGAAATAAAAAATGGCATTCATTATCTTCTACCTAATCTGGTTGAGGAAGTTTGACAAGATTGTGTTGTAGCCCTCTGACATGCCAAACACCCTAAGTGTAATATCTTAAAATTAGAGTGTTTAGCCCTCAATTCTTATTAAGGAATAAGGACCTCATCATTTCTAAATCCAACAAAGGTAATGCTACTATCATTATGAATAAGTATGACTATATTTCAAAAATGTTGGTTCTCCTTTCCAATAGTAGTAGCTACAAATCCTTCCTAATAACCCTTGCTCCAAAATTCTCAAAAAAGTCAAGCATCTTTTGTCTTCTTCCTCCTTCGATTGTTCTACCAAAAAGCATCTCATTCCTTCCAAAGAAGTAAACCCCCACATCTATGGTGTTCCTCAAATTCACAAAGTTGGCATCCCATTGAGACCAAGGGTATGTGCAAGATCATGATGGGCCAAAAAGTGGCAATATGATGAGTATGTGGATGACGACTTTTTTTACGAAATTGACTTAAAATGAAAAGGGTTTTTAAAGGAGATTCCCTCATATTTCCACCAATATAAATTATGCTTTACTTTGAATTTAAAAGTAATTATTATTCATTTTCTATTCAAATTACTTACTAAAGTCCCTGATTAGACCATTGAAAAAATTATAGCTTTCAACGTATCACATTTTTGAATCCAAAACATGTGTCATATTCTATGCTTCCTTACACTATAGGATTAAAAGAAAATTTGAATTTCAAGGAAGTTTTGACCAAGTTAAGGTGGTCGACATATGAGTTTTTCATATTTTTTAAAATTTGTAAATGTACCTTAACACTATTTACTTGGAAAAATTACAAAAAAATATGCATCACATTGGGACATGAGCCTCCCATTTATATCTAAAAATATTATAACAAATTATTATAATTTTATTGTGGTTAGGGTATCAAGGCATACCTACGCCTTATTTTCTCCTTGAAATTTAAGTACTATTGCATTGAAATTTAAAATTTTCACCAAATAGATTTCTTTTTTTTAAACAAAACCTAGTAGTTTAGAAACCACATTCAATTTTATATAGATTCTATTCTTACATATTTTTGATATAATATAGATAACTTATTCAAATTTTTACATCAAGTTTCCTAACTCTGATTTTTCTAATTTTTTTCCCACTTAAGGGCCTATTTTTTCCATGATGATCCAACACATACCCCCAATTGTTGACACTATGGGGTCCCCAACATACCTTCTAGCTTCCTTCCTTTCCTAATTTCTTGCCTCTGTTGTTGGTAAATCTGACTCCAAAAATTCTAGCTATTTAATCCATTTCATCAAAGATCAAAGCCTAAGCAACAATGATGTCTTGGTTAGCTTTGATTTGGTCTATCTTTTCACCAAGGTTCCCATTCTGGACTCCATAGAAATTGTGAGAAGTCAAATGATGAGGTAGCAACCTTAGTTGAATT